>CAWVNZ010001618.1:0-119530 GCA_963930735.1 Dioctria linearis | reverse complement strand
TAGAAAAGGCAATCCCTGCCGCAATTAAAATTTGCGACAGTATAAAATTAGTTTTTGAATAATTTACTATAGAAAAGGCAATCCCTGGGATATTTAAAATTTGTGACAGTTGAAAATTATTTTTTGAATAATTTACTATAGAAAAGGCAATCCCTGGCGCACATAAAATTTGCGACAGTATAAAATTAGTTTTTGAATAATTTACTATAGAAAAGGCAATCCCTGGCGCACATAAAATTTGCGACAGTATAAAATTATTTTTTGAATAATTTACTATAGAAAAGGCAATCCCTGGCGCACATAAAATTTGCGACAGTAAAAAATTAGTTTTTGAATAATTTACTGTAGAAAAGGCAATCCCTGGGATATTTAAAATTTGCGACAGTAAAAAATTAGTTTTTGAATAATTTACTATAGAAAAGGCAATCCCTGGGATATTTAAAATTTGCGACAGTATAAAATTATTTTTTGAAAAATTTACTATAGAAAAGGCAATCCCTGGCGCAATTAAAATTTGCGACAGTATAAAATTAGTTTTTGAATAATTTACTATAGAAAAGGCAATCCCTGGGATATTTAAAATTTGCGACAGTATAAAATTATTTTTTGAATAATTTACTATAGAAAAGGCAATCCCTGGCGTAATTAAAATTTGCGACAGTATAAAATTAGTTTTTGAATAATTTACTATAGAAAAGGCAATCCCTGGCGTAATTAAAATTTGCGACAGTATAAAATTAGTTTTTGAATAATTTACTATATAAAAGGCAATCCCTGGCGCAATTAAAATTTGCGACAGTATAAAATTATTTTTTGAAAAATTTACTATATAAAAGGCAATCCCTGGGATATTTAAAATTTGCGACAGTTGAAAATTATTTTTTGAATAATTTACTATAGAAAAGGCAATCCCTGGCGTAATTAAAATTTGCGACAGTATAAAATTAGTTTTTGAATAATTTACTATAGAAAAGGCAATCCCTGGCGCAATTAAAATTTGTGACAGTATAAAATTAGTTTTTGAATAATTTACTATATAAAAGGCAATCCCTGGCGTAATTAAAATTTGCGACAGTATAAAATTAGTTTTTGAATAATTTACTATATAAAAGGCAATCCCTGGCGCAATTAAAATTTGCGACAGTAAAAAATTAGTTTTTGAAAAATTTACTATATAAAAGGCAATCCCTGGGATATTTAAAATTTGCGACAGTTGAAAATTATTTTTTGAATAATTTACTATAGAAAAGGCAATCCCTGGCGTAATTAAAATTTGCGACAGTATAAAATTAGTTTTTGAATAATTTACTATAGAAAAGGCAATCCCTGGCGCAATTAAAATTTGTGACAGTATAAAATTAGTTTTTGAATAATTTACTATAGAAAAGGCAATCCCTGGGATATTTAAAATTTGCGACAGTTGAAAATTATTTTTTGAATAATTTACTATAGAAAAGGCAATCCCTGGCGCAATTAAAATTTGCGACAGTATAAAATTATTTTTTGAATAATTTACTGTAGAAAAGGCAATCCCTGGCGTAATTAAAATTTGCGACAGTATAAAATTAGTTTTTGAATAATTTACTATATAAAAGGCAATCCCTGGCGTAATTAAAATTTGCGACAGTATAAAATTATTTTTTGAATAATTTACTATAGAAAAGGCAATCCCTGGCGTAATTAAAATTTGCGACAGTATAAAATTAGTTTTTGAATAATTTACTGTAGAAAAGGCAATCCCTGGCGCAATTAAAATTTGCGACAGTATAAAATTAGTTTTTGAAAAATTTACTATATAAAAGGCAATCCCTGGCGTAATTAAAATTTGCGACAGTATAAAATTAGTTTTTGAATAATTTACTATAGAAAAGGCAATCCCTGGCGCACATAAAATTTGTGACAGTTGAAAATTAGTTTTTGAATAATTTACTGTAGAAAAGGCAATCCCTGGGATATTTAAAATTTGCGACAGTTGAAAATTATTTTTTGAATAATTTACTATAGAAAAGGCAATCCCTGGCGCAATTAAAATTTGCGACAGTAGAAAATTAGTTTTTGAATAATTTACTGTAGAAAAGGCAATCCCTGGCGCAATTAAAATTTGCGACAGTATAAAATTAGTTTTTGAAAAATTTACTGTAGAAAAGGCAATCCCTGGGATATTTAAAATTTGCGACAGTATAAAATTAGTTTTTGAATAATTTACTATAGAAAAGGCAATCCCTGGGATATTTAAAATTTGCGACAGTTGAAAATTATTTTTTGAATAATTTACTATAGAAAAGGCAATCCCTGGCGCAATTAAAATTTGCGACAGTATAAAATTATTTTTTGAATAATTTACTGTAGAAAAGGCAATCCCTGGCGCAATTAAAATTTGTGACAGTATAAAATTATTTTTTGAATAATTTACTATAGAAAAGGCAATCCCTGGGATATTTAAAATTTGCGACAGTTGAAAATTATTTTTTGAATAATTTACTATAGAAAAGGCAATCCCTGGGATATTTAAAATTTGCGACAGTATAAAATTATTTTTTGAATAATTTACTATAGAAAAGGCAATCCCTGGCGCACATAAAATTTGCGACAGTATAAAATTATTTTTTGAATAATTTACTATAGAAAAGGCAATCCCTGGCGCAATTAAAATTTGCGACAGTATAAAATTAGTTTTTGAATAATTTACTATAGAAAAGGCAATCCCTGGGATATTTAAAATTTGCGACAGTATAAAATTATTTTTTGAATAATTTACTATAGAAAAGGCAATCCCTGGCGCACATAAAATTTGCGACAGTATAAAATTAGTTTTTGAATAATTTACTATAGAAAAGGCAATCCCTGGCGCACATAAAATTTGCGACAGTAAAAAATTAGTTTTTGAAAAATTTACTATAGAAAAGGCAATCCCTGGCGCACATAAAATTTGCGACAGTTGAAAATTATTTTTTGAATAATTTACTATAGAAAAGGCAATCCCTGGCGTAATTAAAATTTGCGACAGTATAAAATTAGTTTTTGAATAATTTACTATAGAAAAGGCAATCCCTGGGATATTTAAAATTTGCGACAGTAAAAAATTAGTTTTTGAAAAATTTACTATATAAAAGGCAATCCCTGGCGTAATTAAAATTTGCGACAGTATAAAATTAGTTTTTGAAAAATTTACTATAGAAAAGGCAATCCCTGGCGCAATTAAAATTTGCGACAGTATAAAATTAGTTTTTGAAAAATTTACTATAGAAAAGGCAATCCCTGGCGTAATTAAAATTTGCGACAGTATAAAATTAGTTTTTGAATAATTTACTATAGAAAAGGCAATCCCTGGGATATTTAAAATTTGCGACAGTATAAAATTAGTTTTTGAATAATTTACTATAGAAAAGGCAATCCCTGGGATATTTAAAATTTGCGACAGTATAAAATTAGTTTTTGAAAAATTTACTATAGAAAAGGCAATCCCTGGCGTAATTAAAATTTGCGACAGTATAAAATTAGTTTTTGAATAATTTACTATAGAAAAGGCAATCCCTGGGATATTTAAAATTTGCGACAGTATAAAATTAGTTTTTGAATAATTTACTATATAAAAGGCAATCCCTGGCGTAATTAAAATTTGCGACAGTATAAAATTAGTTTTTGAAAAATTTACTATAGAAAAGGCAATCCCTGGCGCAATTAAAATTTGCGACAGTATAAAATTAGTTTTTGAAAAATTTACTATAGAAAAGGCAATCCCTGGCGTAATTAAAATTTGCGACAGTATAAAATTAGTTTTTGAATAATTTACTATAGAAAAGGCAATCCCTGGGATATTTAAAATTTGCGACAGTATAAAATTAGTTTTTGAATAATTTACTATAGAAAAGGCAATCCCTGGGATATTTAAAATTTGCGACAGTTGAAAATTATTTTTTGAATAATTTACTATAGAAAAGGCAATCCCTGGCGCAATAAAAATTTGCGACAGTATAAAATTATTTTTTGAATAATTTACTGTAGAAAAGGCAATCCCTGGCGTAATTAAAATTTGCGACAGTATAAAATTAGTTTTTGAATAATTTACAGTAAATTATTCAAAAAATAATTTTATACTGTCACAAATTTTAAATATCCCAGGGATTGCCTTTTCTATAGTAAATTTTTCAAAAACTAATTTTCTACTGTCACAAATTTTAATTGCGCCAGGGATTGCCTTTTCTACAGTAAATTATTCAAAAAATAATTTTATACTGTCACAAATTTTATGTGCGCCAGGGATTGCCTTTTCTATAGTAAATTATTCAAAAACTAATTTTATACTGTCGCAAATTTTAATTGCGCCAGGGATTGCCTTTTCTATAGTAAATTATTCAAAAAATAATTTTCTACTGTCGCAAATTTTAAATATCCCAGGGAATGCCTTTTCTACAGTAAATTATTCAAAAAATAATTTTCTACTGTCGCAAATTTTAATTGCGCCAGGGATTGCCTTTTATATAGTAAATTTTTCAAAAACTAATTTTCTACTGTCGCAAATTTTATGTGCGCCAGGGATTGCCTTTTCTATAGTAAATTATTCAAAAAATAATTTTCAACTGTCACAAATTTTATGTGCGCCAGGGATTGCCTTTTCTATAGTAAATTATTCAAAAACTAATTTTATACTGTCGCAAATTTTAATTGCGCCAGGGATTGCCTTTTCTATAGTAAATTATTCAAAAAATAATTTTTTACTCTCGCAAATTTTATGTGCGCCAGGGATTGACTTTTCTATAGTAAATTATTCAAAAAATAATTTTATACTGTCGCAAATTTTAAATATCCCAGGGATTGCCTTTTCTACAGTAAATTATTCAAAAAATAATTTTCTACTGTCGCAAATTTTAATTGCGCCAGGGATTGCCTTTTCTACAGTAAATTTTTCAAAAACTAATTTTATACTGTCGCAAAATTTATGTGCGCCAGGGATTGCCTTTTCTATAGTAAATTATTCAAAAAATAATTTTCAACTGTCACAAATTTTATGTGCGCCAGGGATTGCCTTTTCTATAGTAAATTATTCAAAAAATAATTTTATACTGTCGCAAATTTTAAATATCCCAGGGATTGCCTTTTCTACAGTAAATTTTTCAAAAACTAATTTTATACTGTCGCAAATTTTAAATATCCCAGGGATTGCCTTTTCTACAGTAAATTATTCAAAAACTAATTTTCTACTGTCGCAAATTTTAATTGCGCCAGGGATTGCCTTTTCTACAGTAAATTTTTCAAAAAATAATTTTTTACTGTCGCAAATTTTATGTGCGCCAGGGATTGCCTTTTCTATAGTAAATTATTCAAAAACTAATTTTATACTGTCGCAAATTTTATGTGCGCCAGGGATTGCCTTTTCTACAGTAAATTTTTCAAAAAATAATTTTTTACTGTCGCAAATTTTATGTGCGCCAGGGATTGCCTTTTCTATAGTAAATTATTCAAAAACTAATTTTATACTGTCGCAAATTTTATGTGCGGCAGGGATTGCCTTTTCTATAGTAAATTTTTCAAAAACTAATTTTCTACTGTCACAAATTTTAAATATCCCAGGGATTGCCTTTTCTATAGTAAATTATTCAAAAACTAATTTTATACTGTCGCAAATTTTATGTGCGCCAGGGATTGCCTTTTCTATAGTAAATTTTTCAAAAACTAATTTTCTACTGTCACAAATTTTAATTGCGCCAGGGATTGCCTTTTCTATAGTAAATTATTCAAAAACTAATTTTTTACTGTCGCAAATTTTAATTGCGCCAGGGATTGCCTTTTCTATAGTAAATTATTCAAAAAATAATTTTCAACTGTCACAAATTTTAATTGCGCCAGGGATTGACTTTTCTATAGTAAATTATTCAAAAAATAATTTTCAACTGTCACAAATTTTAATTGCGCCAGGGATTGCCTTTTCTATAGTAAATTTTTCAAAAACTAATTTTCTACTGTCGCAAATTTTAAATATCCCAGGGATTGCCTTTTCTACAGTAAATTATTCAAAAAATAATTTTTTACTGTCGCAAATTTTATGTGCGCCAGGGATTGCCTTTTCTATAGTAAATTATTCAAAAACTAATTTTATACTGTCGCAAATTTTATGTGCGCCAGGGATTGCCTTTTCTATAGTAAATTATTCAAAAACTAATTTTATACTGTCGCAAATTTTATGTGCGCCAGGGATTGCCTTTTCTATAGTAAATTATTCAAAAAATAATTTTCAACTGTCACAAATTTTAATTACGCCAGGGATTGCCTTTTCTATAGTAAATTATTCAAAAACTAATTTTATACTGTCGCAAATTTTATGTGCGCCAGGGATTGCCTTTTCTATAGTAAATTTTTCAAAAACTAATTTTCTACTGTCACAAATTTTAATTGCGCCAGGGATTGCCTTTTCTATAGTAAATTATTCAAAAAATAATTTTATACTGTCGCAAATTTTATGTGCGCCAGGGATTGCCTTTTCTATAGTAAATTATTCAAAAAATAATTTTCAACTGTCACAAATTTTAATTGCGCCAGGGATTGCCTTTTCTATAGTAAATTTTTCAAAAACTAATTTTCTACTGTCGCAAATTTTAAATATCCCAGGGATTGCCTTTTCTACAGTAAATTATTCAAAAAATAATTTTTTACTGTCGCAAATTTTATGTGCGCCAGGGATTGCCTTTTCTATAGTAAATTATTCAAAAACTAATTTTCAACTGTCACAAATTTTATGTGCGCCAGGGATTGCCTTTTCTATAGTAAATTATTCAAAAAATAATTTTCAACTGTCACAAATTTTATGTGCGCCAGGGATTGCCTTTTCTATAGTAAATTATTCAAAAAATAATTTTCTACTGTCGCAAATTTTATGTGCGCCAGGGATTGCCTTTTCTATAGTAAATTATTCAAAAAATAATTTTCAACTGTCACAAATTTTATGTGCGCCAGGGATTGCCTTTTCTATAGTAAATTATTCAAAAACTAATTTTATACTGTCGCAAATTTTAATTGCGCCAGGGATTGCCTTTTCTATAGTAAATTATTCAAAAAATAATTTTTTACTGTCGCAAATTTTATGTGCGCCAGGGATTGACTTTTCTATAGTAAATTATTCAAAAAATAATTTTATACTGTCGCAAATTTTAAATATCCCAGGGATTGCCTTTTCTACAGTAAATTATTCAAAAAATAATTTTCTACTGTCGCATATTTTAATTGCGCCAGGGATTGCCTTTTCTACAGTAAATTTTTCAAAAACTAATTTTATACTGTCGCAAATTTTATGTGCGCCAGGGATTGCCTTTTCTATAGTAAATTATTCAAAAAATAATTTTCAACTGTCACAAATTTTATGTGCGCCAGGGATTGCCTTTTCTATAGTAAATTATTCAAAAAATAATTTTATACTGTCGCAAATTTTAAATATCCCAGGGATTGCCTTTTCTACAGTAAATTATTCAAAAAATAATTTTCTACTGTCGCAAATTTTAATTGCGCCAGGGATTGCCTTTTATATAGTAAATTTTTCAAAAACTAATTTTCTACTGTCACAAATTTTAATTGCGCCAGGGATTGCCTTTTATATAGTAAATTTTTCAAAAACTAATTTTATACTGTCGCAAATTTTAATTACGCCAGGGATTGCCTTTTCTATAGTAAATTATTCAAAAAATAATTTTATACTGTCGCAAATTTTATGTGCGCCAGGGATTGCCTTTTCTATAGTAAATTATTCAAAAAATAATTTTCAACTGTCACAAATTTTAATTGCGCCAGGGATTGCCTTTTCTATAGTAAATTTTTCAAAAACTAATTTTCTACTGTCGCAAATTTTAAATATCCCAGGGATTGCCTTTTCTACAGTAAATTATTCAAAAAATAATTTTTTACTGTCGCAAATTTTAT
Organism: Dioctria linearis; assembly: GCA_963930735.1. Classification (NCBI taxonomy): domain Eukaryota; kingdom Metazoa; phylum Arthropoda; class Insecta; order Diptera; family Asilidae; genus Dioctria; species Dioctria linearis. The sequence goes on along the minus strand of CAWVNZ010001618.1, from coordinate 111,622 downwards.
GTGCGCCAGGGATTGCCTTTTCTATAGTAAATTATTCAAAAACTAATTTTCAACTGTCACAAATTTTATGTGCGCCAGGGATTGCCTTTTCTATAGTAAATTATTCAAAAAATAATTTTCAACTGTCACAAATTTTATGTGCGCCAGGGATTGCCTTTTCTATAGTAAATTATTCAAAAAATAATTTTCTACTGTCGCAAATTTTATGTGCGCCAGGGATTGCCTTTTCTATAGTAAATTATTCAAAAAATAATTTTCAACTGTCACAAATTTTATGTGCGCCAGGGATTGCCTTTTCTATAGTAAATTATTCAAAAACTAATTTTATACTGTCGCAAATTTTAATTGCGCCAGCGATTGCCTTTTCTATAGTAAATTATTCAAAAAATAATTTTTTACTGTCGCAAATTTTATGTGCGCCAGGGATTGACTTTTCTATAGTAAATTATTCAAAAAATAATTTTATACTGTCGCAAATTTTAAATATCCCAGGGATTGCCTTTTCTACAGTAAATTATTCAAAAAATAATTTTCTACTGTCGCAAATTTTAATTGCGCCAGGGATTGCCTTTTCTACAGTAAATTTTTCAAAAACTAATTTTATACTGTCGCAAATTTTATGTGCGCCAGGGATTGCCTTTTCTATAGTAAATTATTCAAAAAATAATTTTCAACTGTCACAAATTTTAATTGCGCCAGGGATTGCCTTTTATATAGTAAATTTTTCAAAAACTAATTTTCTACTGTCACAAATTTTAATTGCGCCAGGGATTGCCTTTTATATAGTAAATTTTTCAAAAACTAATTTTATACTGTCGCAAATTTTAATTACGCCAGGGATTGCCTTTTCTATAGTAAATTATTCAAAAAATAATTTTATACTGTCGCAAATTTTATGTGCGCCAGGGATTGCCTTTTCTATAGTAAATTATTCAAAAAATAATTTTTTACTGTCGCAAATTTTAATTGCGCCAGGGATTGCCTTTTCTATAGTAAATTATTCAAAAAATAATTTTCAACTGTCACAAATTTTAATTGCGCCAGGGATTGACTTTTCTATAGTAAATTATTCAAAAACTAATTTTTTACTGTCGCAAATTTTAATTGCGCCAGGGATTGCCTTTTCTATAGTAAATTATTCAAAAAATAATTTTCAACTGTCACAAATTTTAATTGCGCCAGGGATTGCCTTTTCTACAGTAAATTATTCAAAAACTAATTTTCTACTGTCGCAAATTTTAATTGCGCCAGGGATTGCCTTTTCTACAGTAAATTTTTCAAAAAATAATTTTTTACTGTCGCAAATTTTATGTGCGCCAGGGATTGCCTTTTCTATAGTAAATTATTCAAAAACTAATTTTATACTGTCGCAAATTTTATGTGCGCCAGGGATTGCCTTTTCTACAGTAAATTTTTCAAAAAATAATTTTTTACTGTCGCAAATTTTATGTGCGCCAGGGATTGCCTTTTCTATAGTAAATTATTCAAAAACTAATTTTATACTGTCGCAAATTTTATGTGCGCCAGGGATTGCCTTTTCTATAGTAAATTTTTCAAAAACTAATTTTCTACTGTCACAAATTTTAAATATCCCAGGGATTGCCTTTTCTACAGTAAATTATTCAAAAAATAATTTTCTACTGTCGCAAATTTTATGTGCGCCAGGGATTGCCTTTTCTATAGTAAATTATTCAAAAACTAATTTTATACTGTCGCAAATTTTAATTGCGCCAGGGATTGCCTTTTCTACAGTAAATTTTTCAAAAACTAATTTTATACTGTCGCAAATTTTATGTGCGCCAGGGATTGCCTTTTCTATAGTAAATTATTCAAAAAATAATTTTCAACTGTCACAAATTTTATGTGCGCCAGGGATTGCCTTTTATATAGTAAATTTTTCAAAAACTAATTTTATACTGTCGCAAATTTTATGTGCGCCAGGGATTGCCTTTTCTATAGTAAATTATTCAAAAAATAATTTTCAACTGTCACAAATTTTAATTGCGCCAGGGATTGCCTTTTCTATAGTAAATTTTTCAAAAACTAATTTTCTACTGTCGCAAATTTTAAATATCCCAGGGATTGCCTTTTCTACAGTAAATTATTCAAAAAATAATTTTTTACTGTCGCAAATTTTATGTGCGCCAGGGATTGCCTTTTCTATAGTAAATTATTCAAAAAATAATTTTATACTGTCGCAAATTTTAAATATCCCAGGGATTGCCTTTTCTACAGTAAATTTTTCAAAAACTAATTTTATACTGTCGCAAATTTAAAATATCCCAGGGATTGCCTTTTCTACAGTAAATTATTCAAAAACTAATTTTCTACTGTCGCAAATTTTAATTGCGCCAGGGATTGCCTTTTCTATAGTAAATTATTCAAAAAATAATTTTCAACTGTCACAAATTTTAATTGCGCCAGGGATTGCCTTTTCTACAGTAAATTATTCAAAAACTAATTTTCTACTGTCGCAAATTTTAATTGCGCCAGGGATTGCCTTTTCTACAGTAAATTTTTCAAAAAATAATTTTCAACTGTCACAAATTTTAATTGCGCCAGGGATTGACTTTTCTATAGTAAATTATTCAAAAACTAATTTTCTACTGTCGCAAATTTTAATTGCGCCAGGGATTGCCTTTTCTATAGTAAATTATTCAAAAAATAATTTTCAACTGTCACAAATTTTAATTGCGCCAGGGATTGACTTTTCTATAGTAAATTATTCAAAAACTAATTTTTTACTGTCGCAAATTTTAATTGCGCCAGGGATTGCCTTTTCTATAGTAAATTATTCAAAAAATAATTTTCAACTGTCACAAATTTTAATTGCGCCAGGGATTGCCTTTTCTACAGTAAATTATTCAAAAACTAATTTTCTACTGTCGCAAATTTTAATTGCGCCAGGGATTGCCTTTTCTATAGTAAATTATTCAAAAAATAATTTTATACTGTCGCAAATTTTATGTGCGCCAGGGATTGCCTTTTCTATAGTAAATTATTCAAAAACTAATTTTATACTGTCGCAAATTTTAATTGCGCCAGGGATTGCCTTTTCTATAGTAAATTATTCAAAAAATAATTTTATACTGTCGCAAATTTTAATTACGCCAGGGATTGCCTTTTCTATAGTAAATTATTCAAAAAATAATTTTATACTGTCGCAAATTTTAATTGCGCCAGGGATTGCCTTTTCTACAGTAAATTATTCAAAAACTAATTTTATACTGTCGCAAATTTTAATTACGCCAGGGATTGCCTTTTCTACAGTAAATTATTCAAAAAATAATTTTCAACTGTCGCAAATTTTAATTGCGCCAGGGATTGCCTTTTCTATAGTAAATTATTCAAAAAATAATTTTATACTATCGCAAATTTTAATTGCGCCAGGGATTGCCTTTTCTATAGTAAATTATTCAAAAACTAATTTTTTACTGTCGCAAATTTTATGTGCGCCAGGGATTGCCTTTTCTATAGTAAATTTTTCAAAAACTAATTTTCTACTGTCACAAATTTTAATTGCGCCAGGGATTGCCTTTTCTATAGTAAATAATTCAAAAAATAATTTTCAACTGTCACAAATTTTAATTGCGCCAGGGATTGCCTTTTATATAGTAAATTTTTCAAAAACTAATTTTCTACTGTCACAAATTTTAATTGCGCCAGGGATTGCCTTTTATATAGTAAATTTTTCAAAAACTAATTTTATACTGTCGCAAATTTTAAATATCCCAGGGATTGCCTTTTCTATAGTAAATTATTCAAAAACTAATTTTATACTGTCACAAATTTTAATTGCGCCAGGGATTGCCTTTTCTATAGTAAATTATTCAAAAAATAATTTTATACTGTCGCAAATTTTAATTACGCCAGGGATTGCCTTTTCTATAGTAAATTATTCAAAAACTAATTTTATACTGTCGCAAATTTTATGTGCGCCAGGGATTGCCTTTTCTATAGTAAATTTTTCAAAAACTAATTTTCTACTGTCACAAATTTTAAATATCCCAGGGATTGCCTTTTCTATAGTAAATTATTCAAAAACTAATTTTATACTGTCGCAAATTTTAAATATCCCAGGGATTGCCTTTTCTACAGTAAATTATTCAAAAAATAATTTTTTACTGTCGCAAATTTTATGTGCGCCAGGGATTGCCTTTTCTATAGTAAATTTTTCAAAAACTAATTTTCTACTGTCACAAATTTTAATTGCGCCAGGGATTGCCTTTTCTATAGTAAATTATTCAAAAAATAATTTTCAACTGTCACAAATTTTAATTGCGCCAGGGATTGCCTTTTCTATAGTAAATTTTTCAAAAACTAATTTTCTACTGTCGCAAATTTTAAATATCCCAGGGATTGCCTTTTCTACAGTAAATTATTCAAAAAATAATTTTATACTGTCGCAAATTTTAATTGCGCCAGGGATTGCCTTTTCTATAGTAAATTTTTCAAAAAATAATTTTCAACTGTCACAAATTTTAATTGCGCCAGGGATTGACTTTTCTATAGTAAATTATTCAAAAAATAATTTTTTACTGTCGCAAATTTTAATTGCGCCAGGGATTGCCTTTTCTATAGTAAATTATTCAAAAAATAATTTTATACTGTCGCAAATTTTAATTACGCCAGGGATTGCCTTTTCTATAGTAAATTATTCAAAAAATAATTTTATACTGTCGCAAATTTTATGTGCGCCAGGGATTGACTTTTCTATAGTAAATTATTCAAAAAATAATTTTATACTGTCGCAAATTTTAAATATCCCAGGGATTGCCTTTTCTACAGTAAATTATTCAAAAAATAATTTTTTACTGTCGCAAATTTTATGTGCGCCAGGGATTGCCTTTGCTATAGTAAATTATTCAAAAACTAATTTTCAACTGTCACAAATTTTATGTGCGCCAGGGATTGCCTTTTCTATAGTAAATTATTCAAAAAATAATTTTCAACTGTCACAAATTTTAAATATCCCAGGGATTGCCTTTTCTATAGTAAATTATTCAAAAACTAATTTTATACTGTCGCAAATTTTAAATATCCCAGGGATTGCCTTTTCTATAGTAAATTATTCAAAAAATAATTTTATACTGTCGCAAATTTTAATTACGCCAGGGATTGCCTTTTCTATAGTAAATTATTCAAAAACTAATTTTATACTGTCGCAAATTTTATGTGCGCCAGGGATTGCCTTTTCTATAGTAAATTTTTCAAAAACTAATTTTCTACTGTCACAAATTTTAAATATCCCAGGGATTGCCTTTTCTATAGTAAATTATTCAAAAACTAATTTTATACTGTCGCAAATTTTAAATATCCCAGGGATTGCCTTTTCTATAAAAAATTTTTCAAAAACTAATTTTCTACTGTCACAAATTTTAATTGCGCCAGGGATTGCCTTTTCTATAGTAAATTATTCAAAAAATAATTTTATACTGTCGCAAATTTTATGTGCGCCAGGGATTGCCTTTTCTATAGTAAATTATTCAAAAAATAATTTTCAACTGTCACAAATTTTATGTGCGCCAGGTATTGCCTTTTATATAGTAAATTTTTCAAAAACTAATTTTATACTGTCGCAAATTTTATGTGCGCCAGGGATTGCCTTTTCTATAGTAAATTATTCAAAAAATAATTTTCAACTGTCACAAATTTTAATTGCGCCAGGGATTGCCTTTTCTATAGTAAATTTTTCAAAAACTAATTTTCTACTGTCGCAAATTTTAAATATCCCAGGGATTGCCTTTTCTACAGTAAATTATTCAAAAAATAATTTTCTACTGTCGCAAATTTTAAATATCCCAGGGATTGCCTTTTCTATAGTAAATTTTTCAAAAACTAATTTTCTACTGTCACAAATTTTAATTGCGCCAGGGATTGCCTTTTCTATAGTAAATTATTCAAAAAATAATTTTCAACTGTCACAAATTTTAATTGCGCCAGGGATTGCCTTTTCTATAGTAAATTTTTCAAAAACTAATTTTCTACTGTCGCAAATTTTAAATATCCCAGGGATTGCCTTTTCTACAGTAAATTATTCAAAAAATAATTTTATACTGTCGCAAATTTTAATTGCGCCAGGGATTGCCTTTTCTATAGTAAATTTTTCAAAAACTAATTTTCTACTGTCGCAAATTTTATGTGCGCCAGGGATTGCCTTTTCTATAGTAAATTATTCAAAAACTAATTTTATACTGTCGCAAATTTTATGTGCGCCAGGGATTGCCTTTTCTATAGTAAATTTTTCAAAAACTAATTTTCTACTGTCGCAAATTTTATGTGCGCCAGGAATTGCCTTTTCTACAGTAAATTATTCAAAAAATAATTTTCTACTGTCGCAAATTTTAATTACGCCAGGGATTGCCTTTTCTACATTAAATTATTCAAAAAATAATTTTATACTGTCGCAAATTTTAAATATCCCAGGGATTGCCTTTTCTATAGTAAATTATTCAAAAACTAATTTTATACTGTCACAAATTTTAATTGCGCCAGGGATTGCCTTTTCTATAGTAAATTATTCAAAAAATAATTTTATACTGTCGCAAATTTTATGTGCGCCAGGGATTGACTTTTCTATAGTAAATTATTCAAAAAATAATTTTATACTGTCGCAAATTTTAAATATCCCAGGGATTGCCTTTTCTATAGTAAATTTTTCAAAAACTAATTTTATACTGTCACAAATTTTAATTGCGCCAGGGATTGCCTTTTCTATAGTAAATTTTTCAAAAACTAATTTTCTACTGTCACAAATTTTAATTGCGCCAGGGTTTGCCTTTTCTATAGTAAATTATTCAAAAAATAATTTTCAACTGTCACAAATTTTAATTGCGCCAGGGATTGCCTTTTCTATAGTAAATTTTTCAAAAACTAATTTTCTACTGTCGCAAATTTTAAATATCCCAGGGATTGCCTTTTCTATAGTAAATTATTCAAAAACTAATTTTATACTGTCGCAAATTTTATGTGCGCCAGGGATTGCCTTTTCTATAGTAAATTTTTCAAAAACTAATTTTCAACTGTCACAAATTTTATGTGCGCCAGGGATTGCCTTTTCTATAGTAAATTATTCAAAAACTAATTTTATACTGTCGCAAATTTTATGTGCGCCAGGGATTGCCTTTTCTATAGTAAATTTTTCAAAAACTAATTTTCTACTGTCGCAAATTTTATGTGCGCCAGGGATTGCCTTTTCTACAGTAAATTATTCAAAAAATAATTTTCTACTGTCGCAAATTTTAATTACGCCAGGGATTGCCTTTTCTGCAGTAAATTATTCAAAAAATAATTTTCAACTGTCACAAATTTTAATTGCGCCAGGGATTGACTTTTCTATAGTAAATTATTCAAAAAATAATTTTTTACTGTCGCAAATTTTATGTGCGCCAGGGATTGCCTTTTCTATAGTAAATTATTCAAAAAATAATTTTTTACTGTCGCAAATTTTATGTGCGCCAGGGATTGACTTTTCTATAGTAAATTATTCAAAAAATAATTTTTTACTGTCGCAAATTTTATGTGCGCCAGGGATTGCCTTTTCTATAGTAAATTATTCAAAAACTAATTTTCTACTGTCGCAAATTTTAAATATCCCAGGGATTGCCTTTTCTACAGTAAATTATTCAAAAAATAATTTTCTACTGTCGCAAATTTTAAATATCCCAGGGATTGCCTTTTCTATAGTAAATTATTCAAAAACTAATTTTATACTGTCGCAAATTTTAATTACGCCAGGGATTGCCTTTTCTATAGTAAATTTTTCAAAAACTAATTTTCTACTGTCGCAAATTTTATGTGCGCCAGGGATTGCCTTTTCTACAGTAAATTATTCAAAAAATAATTTTCTACTGTCGCAAATTTTAATTACGCCAGGGATTGCCTTTTCTACAGTAAATTATTCAAAAAATAATTTTATACTGTCGCAAATTTTAAATATCCCAGGGATTGCCTTTTCTATAGTAAATTATTCAAAAACTAATTTTATACTGTCACAAATTTTAATTGCGCCAGGGATTGCCTTTTCTATAGTAAATTATTCAAAAAATAATTTTATTCTGTCGCAAATTTTATGTGCGCCAGGGATTGACTTTTCTATAGTAAATTATTCAAAAACTAATTTTCTACTGTCGCAAATTTTAAATATCCCAGGGATTGCCTTTTCTATAGTAAATTATTCAAAAACTAATTTTCAACTGTCACAAATTTTAATTGCGCCAGGGATTGCCTTTTCTATAGTAAATTATTCAAAAAATAATTTTCTACTGTCACAAATTTTATGTGCGCCAGGGATTGCCTTTTCTATAGTAAATTATTCAAAAAATAATTTTCTACTGTCGCAAATTTTAAATATCCCAGGGATTGCCTTTTCTACAGTAAATTATTCAAAAACTAATTTTATACTGTCGCAAATTTTAATTACGCCAGGGATTGCCTTTTCTATAGTAAATTATTCAAAAACTAATTTTATACTGTCGCAAATTTTAATTGCGCCAGGGATTGCCTTTTCTACAGTAAATTATTCAAAAAATAATTTTCTACTGTCGCAAATTTTAATTACGCCAGGGATTGCCTTTTCTACAGTAAATTATTCAAAAAATAATTTTATACTGTCGCAAATTTTAAATATCCCAGGGATTGCCTTTTCTATAGTAAATTATTCAAAAACTAATTTTATACTGTCACAAATTTTAATTGCGCCAGGGATTGCCTTTTCTACAGTAAATTATTCAAAAAATAATTTTCTACTGTCGCAAATTTTAAATATCCCAGGGATTGCCTTTTCTATAGTAAATTATTCAAAAAATAATTTTCAACTGTCGCAAATTTTATGTGCGCCAGGGATTGCCTTTTCTATAGTAAATTATTCAAAAAATAATTTTTTACTGTCGCAAATTTTATGTGCGCCAGGGATTGACTTTTCTATAGTAAATTATTCAAAAAATAATTTTCTACTGTCGCAAATTTTAATTACGCCAGGGATTGCCTTTTCTACAGTAAATTATTCAAAAAATAATTTTCAACTGTCGCAAATTTTATGTGCGCCAGGGATTGCCTTTTCTATAGTAAATTATTCAAAAAATAATTTTTTACTGTCGCAAATTTTATGTGCGCCAGGGATTGACTTTTCTATAGTAAATTATTCAAAAAATAATTTTCTACTGTCGCAAATTTTAATTACGCCAGGGATTGCCTTTTCTACAGTAAATTATTCAAAAAATAATTTTATACTGTCGCAAATTTTAAATATCCCAGGGATTGCCTTTTCTATAGTAAATTATTCAAAAACTAATTTTATACTGTCACAAATTTTAATTGCGCCAGGGATTGCCTTTTCTATAGTAAATTATTCAAAAAATAATTTTATACTGTCGCAAATTTTATGTGCGCCAGGGATTGACTTTTCTATAGTAAATTATTCAAAAAATAATTTTATACTGTCGCAAATTTTAATTACGCCAGGGATTGCCTTTTCTATAGTAAATTATTCAAAAAATAATTTTCTACTGTCGCAAATTTTAAATATCCCAGGGATTGCCTTTTCTATAGTAAATTATTCAAAAACTAATTTTCAACTGTCACAAATTTTAATTGCGCCAGGGATTGCCTTTTCTATAGTAAATTATTCAAAAAATAATTTTCTACTGTCACAAATTTTATGTGCGCCAGGGATTGCCTTTTCTATAGTAAATTATTCAAAAAATAATTTTCTACTGTCGCAAATTTTAAATATCCCAGGGATTGCCTTTTCTACAGTAAATTATTCAAAAACTAATTTTATATTGTCGCAAATTTTAATTACGCCAGGGATTGCCTTTTCTATAGTAAATTATTCAAAAAATAATTTTATACTGTCACAAATTTTATGTGCGCCAGGGATTGCCTTTTATATAGTAAATTTTTCAAAAACTAATTTTATACTGTCGCAAATTTTATGTGCGCCAGGGATTGCCTTTTCTATAGCAAATTATTCAAAAAATAATTTTCAACTGTCACAAATTTTAATTGCGCCAGGGATTGCCTTTTCTATAGTAAATTATTCAAAAAATAATTTTCTACTGTCGCAAATTTTAAATATCCCAGGGATTGCCTTTTCTACAGTAAATTATTCAAAAAATAATTTTCAACTGTCACAAATTTTAATTGCGCCAGGGATTGCCTTTTCTATAGTAAATTATTCAAAAACTAATTTTCAACTGTCACAAATTTTAATTGCGCCAGGGATTGCCTTTTCTATAGTAAATTATTCAAAAACTAATTTTCAACTGTCGCAAATTTTAATTACGCCAGGGATTGCCTTTTCTATAGTAAATTATTCAAAAAATAATTTTATACTGTCGCAAATTTTAATTGCGCCAGGGATTGCCTTTTCTATAGTAAATTATTCAAAAAATAATTTTATACTGTCGCAAATTTTAATTACGCCAGGGATTGCCTTTTCTATAGTAAATTATTCAAAAAATAATTTTATACTGTCGCAAATTTTAATTACGCCAGGGATTGCCTTTTCTATAGTAAATTATTCAAAAAATAATTTTATACTGTCGCAAATTTTAATTGCGCCAGGGATTGCCTTTTCTACAGTAAATTATTCAAAAACTAATTTTCAACTGTCGCAAATTTTAAATATCCCAGGGATTGCCTTTTCTACAGTAAATTATTCAAAAAATAATTTTCAACTGTCACAAATTTTATGTGCGCCAGGGATTGCCTTTTCTATAGTAAATTATTCAAAAAATAATTTTCTACTGTCGCAAATTTTATGTGCGCCAGGGATTGCCTTTTCTATAGTAAATTATTCAAAAAATAATTTTCAACTGTCACAAATTTTATGTGCGCCAGGGATTGCCTTTTCTATAGTAAATTATTCAAAAACTAATTTTATACTGTCGCAAATTTTAATTGCGCCAGGGATTGCCTTTTCTATAGTAAATTATTCAAAAAATAATTTTATACTGTCGCAAATTTTATGTGCGCCAGGGATTGCCTTTTATATAGTAAATTTTTCAAAAACTAATTTTATACTGTCGCAAATTTTAATTGCGCCAGGGATTGCCTTTTATATAGTAAATTTTTCAAAAACTAATTTTATACTGTCGCAAATTTTATGTGCGCCAGGGATTGCCTTTTCTATAGTAAATTATTCAAAAACTAATTTTATACTGTCGCAAATTTTAATTACGCCAGGGATTGCCTTTTCTATAGTAAATTATTCAAAAAATAATTTTCTACTGTCGCAAATTTTAAATATCCCAGGGATTGCCTTTTCTATAGTAAATTATTCAAAAACTAATTTTCAACTGTCACAAATTTTATGTGCGCCAGGGATTGCCTTTTCTATAGTAAATTTTTCAAAAACTAATTTTCTACTGTCGCAAATTTTAAATATCCCAGGGATTGCCTTTTCTACAGTAAATTATTCAAAAAATAATTTTCAACTGTCACAAATTTTAATTGCGCCAGGGATTGACTTTTCTATAGTAAATTATTCAAAAAATAATTTTTTACTGTCGCAAATTTTATGTGCGCCAGGGATTGCCTTTTCTATAGTAAATTATTCAAAAAATAATTTTCTACTGTCGCAAATTTTAAATATCCCAGGGATTGCCTTTTCTACAGTAAATTATTCAAAAAATAATTTTCTACTGTCGCAAATTTTAATTACGCCAGGGATTGCCTTTTATATAGTAAATTTTTCAAAAACTAATTTTATACTGTCGCAAATTTTAATTGCGCCAGGGATTGCCTTTTCTATAGTAAATTATTCAAAAAATAATTTTCTACTGTCGCAAATTTTAAATATCCCAGGGATTGCCTTTTCTACAGTAAATTATTCAAAAAATAATTTTCAACTGTCACAAATTTTAATTGCGCCAGGGATTGCCTTTTATATAGTAAATTTTTCAAAAACTAATTTTATACTGTCGCAAATTTTATGTGCGCCAGGGATTGCCTTTTCTATAGTAAATTATTCAAAAAATAATTTTCAACTGTCACAAATTTTAATTGCGCCAGGGATTGACTTTTCTATAGTAAATTATTCAAAAAATAATTTTATACTGTCGCAAATTTTAATTGCGCCAGGGATTGCCTTTTCTATAGTAAATTATTCAAAAAATAATTTTCTACTGTCGCAAATTTTAAATATCCCAGGGATTGCCTTTTCTACAGTAAATTATTCAAAAAATAATTTTCTACTGTCGCAAATTTTAATTGCGCCAGGGATTGCCTTTTATATAGTAAATTTTTCAAAAACTAATTTTATACTGTCGCAAATTTTATGTGCGCCAGGGATTGACTTTTCTATAGTAAATTATTCAAAAAATAATTTTCAACTGTCACAAATTTTAATTGCGCCAGGGATTGACTTTTCTATAGTAAATTATTCAAAAAATAATTTTATACTGTCGCAAATTTTAATTGCGCCAGGGATTGCCTTTTCTATAGTAAATTATTCAAAAAATAATTTTCTACTGTCGCAAATTTTAAATATCCCAGGGATTGCCTTTTCTACAGTAAATTATTCAAAAAATAATTTTCTACTGTCGCAAATTTTAATTGCGCCAGGGATTGCCTTTTATATAGTAAATTTTTCAAAAACTAATTTTATACTGTCGCAAATTTTAATTGCGCCAGGGATTGCCTTTTCTATAGTAAATTATTCAAAAAATAATTTTCTACTGTCGCAAATTTTAATTGCGCCAGGGATTGCCTTTTCTATAGTAAATTATTCAAAAAATAATTTTCTACTGTCGCAAATTTTAAATATCCCAGGGATTGCCTTTTCTACAGTAAATTATTCAAAAAATCATTTTCAACTGTCACAAATTTTATGTGCGCCAGGGATTGCCTTTTCTATAGTAAATTTTTCAAAAACTAATTTTCTACTGTCGCAAATTTTAAATATCCCAGGGATTGCCTTTTCTACAGTAAATTATTCAAAAAATAATTTTTTACTGTCGCAAATTTTATGTGCGCCAGGGATTGCCTTTTCTATAGTAAATTATTCAAAAAATAATTTTATACTGTCGCAAATTTTAAATATCCCAGGGATTGCCTTTTCTATAGTAAATTATTCAAAAAATAATTTTCTACTGTCGCAAATTTTAATTGCGCCAGGGATTGCCTTTTCTATAGTAAATTATTCAAAAAATAATTTTCTACTGTCGCAAATTTTAATTACGCCAGGGATTGCCTTTTCTATAGTAAATTATTCAAAAAATAATTTTATACTGTCGCAAATTTTATGTGCGCCAGGGATTGCCTTTTCTATAGTAAATTATTCAAAAAATAATTTTCAACTGTCACAAATTTTAATTGCGCCAGGGATTGCCTTTTCTATAGTAAATTATTCAAAAAATAATTTTTTACTGTCGCAAATTTTAATTGCGCCAGGGATTGCCTTTTCTATAGTAAATTATTCAAAAAATAATTTTCTACTGTCGCAAATTTTAAATATCCCAGGGATTGCCTTTTCTACAGTAAATTATTCAAAAAATAATTTTTTACTGTCACAAATTTTATGTGCGCCAAGGATTGCCTTTTCTATAGTAAATTATTCAAAAAATAATTTTTTACTGTCGCAAATTTTAATTACGCCAGGGATTGCCTTTTCTATAGTAAATTATTCAAAAAATAATTTTTTACTGTCGCAAATATTAATTGCGCCAGGGATTGCCTTTTCTATAGTAAATTATTCAAAAACTAATTTTATACTGTCGCAAATTTTAATTGCGCCAGGGATTGCCTTTTCTATAGTAAATTATTCAAAAAATAATTTTCAACTGTCACAAATTTTATGTGCGCCAGGGATTGCCTTTTCTATAGTAAATTATTCAAAAACTAATTTTATACTGTCGCAAATTTTAATTGCGCCAGGGATTGCCTTTTCTATAGTAAATTATTCAAAAAATAATTTTTTACTGTCGCAAATTTTATGTGCGCCAGGGATTGCCTTTTCTATAGTAAATTATTCAAAAAATAATTTTATACTGTCGCAAATTTTAAATATCCCAGGGATTGCCTTTTCTACAGTAAATTTTTCAAAAACTAATTTTCTACTGTCGCAAATTTTATGTGCGCCAGGGATTGCCTTTTCTACAGTAAATTATTCAAAAACTAATTTTCAACTGTCGCAAATTTTAAATATCCCAGGGATTGCCTTTTCTACAGTAAATTATTCAAAAAATAATTTTCAACTGTCACAAATTTTATGTGCGCCAGGGATTGCCTTTTCTATAGTAAATTATTCAAAAAATAATTTTCTACTGTCGCAAATTTTATGTGCGCCAGGGATTGCCTTTTCTATAGTAAATTATTCAAAAAATAATTTTCAACTGTCACAAATTTTATGTGCGCCAGGGATTGCCTTTTCTATAGTAAATTATTCAAAAACTAATTTTATACTGTCGCAAATTTTAATTGCGCCAGGGATTGCCTTTTCTATAGTAAATTATTCAAAAAATAATTTTTTACTGTCGCAAATTTTATGTGCGCCAGGGATTGCCTTTTCTATAGTAAATTATTCAAAAAATAATTTTATACTGTCGCAAATTTTAAATATCCCAGGGATTGCCTATTCTACAGTAAATTATTCAAAAAATAATTTTTTACTGTCGCAAATTTTATGTGCACCAGGGATTGCCTTTTCTATAGTAAATTATTCAAAAACTAATTTTCAACTGTCACAAATTTTATGTGCGCCAGGGATTGCCTTTTCTATAGTAAATTTTTCAAAAACTAATTTTTTACTGTCGCAAATTTTAATTGCGCCAGGGATTGCCTTTTCTATAGTAAATTATTCAAAAAATAATTTTCTACTGTCGCAAATTTTAAATATCCCAGGGATTGCCTTTTCTACAGTAAATTATTCAAAAAATAATTTTTTACTGTCGCAAATTTTATGTGCGCCAGGGATTGCCTTTTCTATAGTAAATTATTCAAAAAATAATTTTATACTGTCGCAAATTTTAATTACGCCAGGGATTGCCTTTTCTATAGTAAATTATTCAAAAAATAATTTTTTACTGTCGCAAATTTTAATTGCGCCAGGGATTGCCTTTTCTATAGTAAATTATTCAAAAACTAATTTTATACTGTCGCAAATTTTATGTGCGCCAGGGATTGCCTTTTATATAGTAAATTATTCAAAAAATAATTTTATACTGTCGCAAATTTTAAATATCCCAGGGATTGCCTTTTCTACAGTAAATTATTCAAAAAATAATTTTTTACTGTCGCAAATTTTAATTGCGCCAGGGATTGCCTTTTCTATAGTAAATTATTCAAAAAATAATTTTCAACTGTCACAAATTTTATGTGCGCCAGGGATTGACTTTTCTATAGTAAATTATTCAAAAAATAATTTTATACTGTCGCAAATTTTAAATATCCCAGGGATTGCCTTTTCTACAGTAAATTATTCAAAAAATAATTTTCTACTGTCGCAAATTTTAATTGCGCCAGGGATTGCCTTTTCTATAGTAAATTATTCAAAAAATAATTTTCTACTGTCGCAAATTTTAATTACGCCAGGGATTGCCTTTTCTATAGTAAATTATTCAAAAAATAATTTTATACTGTCGCAAATTTTAAATATCCCAGGGATTGCCTTTTCTACAGTAAATTATTCAAAAAATAATTTTCAACTGCCACAAATTTTAATTGCGCCAGGGATTGCCTTTTCTATAGTAAATTTTTCAAAAACTAATTTTATACTGTCGCAAATTTTATGTGCGCCAGGGATTGCCTTTTATATAGTAAATTATTCAAAAAATAATTTTATACTGTCGCAAATTTTAAATATCCCAGGGATTGCCTTTTCTACAGTAAATTATTCAAAAAATAATTTTTTACTGTCGCAAATTTTATGTGCGCCAGGGATTGCCTTTTCTATAGTAAATTATTCAAAAAATAATTTTCAACTGTCACAAATTTTATGTGCGCCAGGGATTGCCTTTTCTATAGTAAATTATTCAAAAAATAATTTTATACTGTCGCAAATTTTATGTGCGCCAGGGATTGACTTTTCTATAGTAAATTATTCAAAAAATAATTTTATACTGTCGCAAATTTTAAATCTCCCAGGGATTGCCTTTTCTACAGTAAATTATTCAAAAAATAATTTTCTACTGTCGCAAATTTTAATTGCGCCAGGGATTGCCTTTTCTATAGTAAATTTTTCAAAAACTAATTTTCTACTGTCGCAAATTTTAATTGCGCCAGGGATTGCCTTTTCTATAGTAAATTATTCAAAAAATAATTTTCTACTGTCGCAAATTTTAAATATCCCAGGGATTGCCTTTTCTACAGTAAATTATTCAAAAAATAATTTTTTACTGTCGCAAATTTTATGTGCGCCAGGGATTGACTTTTCTATAGTAAATTATTCAAAAAATAATTTTATACTGTCGCAAATTTTAATTGCGCCAGGGATTGCCTTTTCTATAGTAAATTATTCAAAAAATAATTTTCAACTGTCACAAATTTTAATTGCGCCAGGGATTGCCTTTTATATAGTAAATTATTCAAAAAATATTTTTTTACTGTCGCAAATTTTATGTGCGCCAGGGATTGACTTTTCTATAGTAAATTATTCAAAAAATAATTTTATACTGTCGCAAATTTTAATTACGCCAGGGATTGCCTTTTCTATAGTAAATTATTCAAAAAATAATTTTATACTGTCGCAAATTTTATGTGCGCCAGGGATTGACTTTTCTATAGTAAATTATTCAAAAAATAATTTTCTACTGTCGCAAATTTTATGTGCGCCAGGGATTGCCTTTTCTATAGTAAATTATTCAAAAAATATTTTTCAACTGTCACAAATTTTAATTGCGCCAGGGATTGCCTTTTCTATAGTAAATTATTCAAAAAATAATTTTCAACTGTCACAAATTTTAATTGCGCCAGGGATTGCCTTTTATATAGTAAATTTTTCAAAAACTAATTTTCTACTGTCGCAAATTTTAATTGCGCCAGGGATTGACTTTTCTATAGTAAATTATTCAAAAAATAATTTTCTACTGTCGCAAATTTTAATTGCGCCAGGGATTGACTTTTCTATAGTAAATTATTCAAAAAATAATTTTCAACTGTCACAAATTTTATGTGCGCCAGGGATTGCCTTTTCTATAGTAAATTATTCAAAAAATAATTTTCTACTGTCACAAATTTTAATTCCGCCAGGGATTGCCTTTTCTACAGTAAATTATTCAAAAAATAATTTTCAACTGTCACAAATTTTAATTGCGCCAGGGATTGCCTTTTATATAGTAAATTTTTCAAAACTAATTTTCTACTGTCGCAAATTTTAATTGCGCCAGGGATTGACTTTTCTATAGTAAATTATTCAAAAAATAATTTTCAACTGTCACAAATTTTATGTGCGCCAGGGATTGCCTTTTCTATAGTAAATTATTCAAAAAATAATTTTCTACTGTCACAAATTTTAATTGCGCCAGGGATTGCCTTTTCTACAGTAAATTATTCAAAAAATAATTTTTTACTGTCGCAAATTTTAATTGCGCCAGGGATTGCCTTTTCTACAGTAAATTATTCAAAAACTAATTTTATACTGTCGCAAATTTTAATTACGCCAGGGATTGCCTTTTCTATAGTAAATTATTCAAAAAATAATTTTCAACTGTCACAAATTTTATGTGCGCCAGGGATTGCCTTTTCTATAGTAAATTATTCAAAAAATAATTTTCAACTGTCACAAATTTTATGTGCGCCAGGGATTGCCTTTTCTATAGTAAATTATTCAAAAAATAATTTTCAACTGTCACAAATTAATTGCGCCAGGGATTGCCTTTTATATAGTAAATTTTTCAAAAAATAATTTTCAACTGTCACAAATTTTAATTGCGCCAGGGATTGACTTTTCTATAGTAAATTTTTCAAAAACTAATTTTCTACTGTCGCAAATTTTATGTGCGCCAGGGATTGCCTTTTCTATAGTAAATTATTCAAAAACTAATTTTCAACTGTCACAAATTTTATGTGCGCCAGGGATTGCCTTTTCTATAGTAAATTATTCAAAAAATAATTTTCTACTGTCACAAATTTTAATTGCGCCAGGGATTGCCTTTTCTACAGTAAATTATTCAAAAACTAATTTTCTACTGTCGCAAATTTTAATTGCGCCAGGGATTGCCTTTTCTATAGTAAATTATTCAAAAAATAATTTTATACTGTCGCAAATTTTAATTGCGCCAGGGATTGCCTTTTCTACAGTAAATTATTCAAAAACTAATTTTCTACTGTCGCAAATTTTAATTGCGCCAGGGATTGCCTTTTATATAGTAAATTTTTCAAAAACTAATTTTCTACTGTCGCAAATTTTAATTGCGCCAGGGATTGCCTTTTCTATAGTAAATTATTCAAAAAATAATTTTCTACTGTCGCAAATTTTAAATATCCCAGGGATTGCCTTTTCTACAGTAAATTATTCAAAAAATAATTTTTTACTGTCGCAAATTTTAATGTGCGCCAGGGATTGACTTTTCTATAGTAAATTGTTCAAAAAATAATTTTATACTGTCGCAAATTTTAATTACGCCAGGGATTGCCTTTTCTATAGTAAATTATTCAAAAAATAATTTTATACTGTCGCAAATTTTATGTGCGCCAGGGATTGACTTTTCTATAGTAAATTATTCAAAAAATAATTTTCTACTGTCGCAAATTTTAAATATCCCAGGGATTGCCTTTTCTACAGTAAATTATTCAAAAAATAATTTTCTACTGTCGCAAATTTTATGTGCGCCAGGGATTGCCTTTTCTATAGTAAATTATTCAAAAACTAATTTTATACTGTCACAAATTTTAATTGCGCCAGGGATTGACTTTTCTATAGTAAATTATTCAAAAAATAATTTTATACTGTCGCAAATTTTATGTGCGCCAGGGATTGCCTTTTCTACAGTAAATTATTCAAAAAATAATTTTTTACTCTCGCAAATTTTATGTGCGCCAGGGATTGCCTTTTCTACAGTAAATTATTCAAAAAATAATTTTCTACTGTCGCAAATTTTATGTGCGCCAGGGATTGCCTTTTCTATAGTAAATTATTCAAAAAATAATTTTCAACTGTCACAAATTTTAATTGCGCCAGGGATTGCCTTTTCTACAGTAAATTTTTCAAAAACTAATTTTTTACTGTCGCAAATTTTATGTGCGCCAGGGATTGCCTTTTCTATAGTAAATTATTCAAAAAATAATTTTCAACTGTCACAAATTTTATGTGCGCCAGGGATTGCCTTTACTATAGTAAATTATTCAAAAAATAATTTTCTACTGTCACAAATTTTAATTGCGCCAGGGATTGCCTTTTCTACAGTAAATTTTTCAAAAACTAATTTTCTACTGTCGCAAATTTTAAATATCCCAGGGATTGCCTTTTCTACAGTAAATTATTCAAAAACTAATTTTCTACTGTCACAAATTTTAATTGCGCCAGGGATTGCCTTTTCTACAGTAAATTTTTCAAAAACTAATTTTCTACTGTCGCAAATTTTAAATATCCCAGGGATTGCCTTTTCTACAGTAAATTATTCAAAAAATAATTTTTTACTGTCGCAAATTTTATGTGCGCCAGGGATTGCCTTTTCTATAGTAAATTATTCAAAAAATAATTTTCTACTGTCGCAAATTTTAATTGCGCCAGGGATTGCCTTTTCTATAGTAAATTTTTCAAAAACTAATTTTCTACTGTCGCAAATTTTAATTGCGCCAGGGATTGACTTTTCTATAGTAAATTATTCAAAAAATAATTTTATACTGTCGCAAATTTTAATTACGCCAGGGATTGCCTTTTCTATAGTAAATTTTTCAAAAACTAATTTTCTACTGTCGCAAATTTTAATTGCGCCAGGGATTGCCTTTTCTATAGTAAATTATTCAAAAAATAATTTTTTACTGTCGCAAATTTTATGTGCGCCAGGGATTGCCTTTTCTATAGTAAATTATTCAAAAAATAATTTTCTACTGTCGCAAATTTTAAATATCCCAGGGATTGCCTTTTCTACAGTAAATTATTCAAAAAATAATTTTCTACTGTCGCAAATTTTATGTGCGCCAGGGATTGCCTTTTCTACAGTAAATTATTCAAAAAATAATTTTCAACTGTCGCAAATTTTATGTGCGCCAGGGATTGACTTTTCTATAGTAAATTATTCAAAAAATAATTTTATACTGTCGCAAATTTTATGTGCGCCAGGGATTGCCTTTTCTATAGTAAATTATTCAAAAAATAATTTTCTACTGTCGCAAATTTTAAATATCCCAGGGATTGCCTTTTCTACAGTAAATTATTCAAAAAATAATTTTCAACTGTCACAAATTTTAATTGCGCCAGGGATTGCCTTTTCTATAGTAAATTTTTCAAAAACTAATTTTCTACTGTCGCAAATTTTAATTGCGCCAGGGATTGACTTTTCTATAGTATATTATTCAAAAAATAATTTTATACTGTCGCAAATTTTAATTACGCCAGGGATTGCCTTTTCTATAGTAAATTTTTCAAAAACTAATTTTCTACTGTCGCAAATTTTAATTGCGCCAGGGATTGCCTTTTCTACAGTAAATTATTCAAAAAATAATTTTCAACTGTCACAAATTTTAATTGCGCCAGGGATTGCCTTTTCTATAGTAAATTTTTCAAAAACTAATTTTCTACTGTCGCAAATTTTAATTGCGCCAGGGATTGACTTTTCTATAGTAAATTATTCAAAAAATAATTTTATACTGTCGCAAATTTTAATTACGCCAGGGATTGCCTTTTCTATAGTAAATTTTTCAAAAACTAATTTTCTACTGTCGCAAATTTTAATTGCGCCAGGGATTGCCTTTTCTATAGTAAATTTTTCAAAAACTAATTTTCTACTGTCGCAAATTTTAATTGCGCCAGGGATTGACTTTTCTATAGTAAATTATTCAAAAACTAATTTTCTACTGTCGCAAATTTTAAATATCCCAGGGATTGCCTTTTCTACAGTAAATTATTCAAAAAATAATTTTTTACTGTCGCAAATTTTATGTGCGCCAGGGATTGACTTTTCTATAGTAAATTATTCAAAAACTAATTTTCTACTGTCGCAAATTTTAAATATCCCAGGGATTGCCTTTTCTACAGTAAATTATTCAAAAAATAATTTTCAACTGTCACAAATTTTATGTGCGCCAGGGATTGCCTTTTCTATAGTAAATTATTCAAAAACTAATTTTCAACTGTCACAAATTTTATGTGCGCCAGGGATTGACTTTTCTATAGTAAATTATTCAAAAAATAATTTTATACTGTCGCAAATTTTAAATATCCCAGAGATTGCCTTTTCTATAGTAAATTATTCAAAAAATAATTTTCTACTGTCGCAAATTTTAATTGCGCCAGGGATTGCCTTTTCTATAGTAAATTATTCAAAAAATAATTTTCAACTGTCGCAAATTTTAATTACGCCAGGGATTGCCTTTTCTATAGTAAATTATTCAAAAAATAATTTTTTACTGTCGCAAATTTTATGTGCGCCAGGGATTGCCTTTTCTATAGTAAATTTTTCAAAAACTAATTTTATACTGTCGCAAATTTTAATTAAGCCAGGGATTGCCTTTTCTATAGTAAATTATTCAAAAACTAATTTTCAACTGTCACAAATTTTATGTGCGCCAGGGATTGCCTTTTCTATAGTAAATTATTCAAAAAATAATTTTCAACTGTCACAAATTTTATGTGCGCCAGGGATTGCCTTTTCTATAGTAAATTATTCAAAAAATAATTTTCAACTGTCACAAATTTTATGTGCGCCAGGGATTGCCTTTTCTATAGTAAATTATTCAAAAAATAATTTTCAACTGTCACAAATTTTATGTGCGCCAGGGATTGCCTTTTCTATAGTAAATTATTCAAAAACTAATTTTATACTGTCGCAAATTTTAATTGCGCCAGGGATTGCCTTTTCTATAGTAAATTATTCAAAAAATAATTTTCTACTGTCGCAAATTTTAAATATCCCAGGGATTGCCTTTTCTACAGTAAATTATTCAAAAAATAATTTTCTACTGTCGCAAATTTTAATTGCGCCAGGGATTGCCTTTTATATAGTAAATTTTTCAAAAACTAATTTTCTACTGTCGCAAATTTTATGTGCGCCAGGGATTGCCTTTTCTATAGTAAATTATTCAAAAAATAATTTTCAACTGTCACAAATTTTATGTGCGCCAGGGATTGCCTTTTCTATAGTAAATTATTCAAAAACTAATTTTATACTGTCGCAAATTTTAATTGCGCCAGGGATTGACTTTTCTATAGTAAATTATTCAAAAAATAATTTTTTACTGTCGCAAATTTTATGTGCGCCAGGGATTGACTTTTCTATAGTAAATTTTTCAAAAAATAATTTTCAACTGTCGCAAATTTTAATTGCGCCAGGGATTGCCTTTTCTATAGTAAATTATTCAAAAAATAATTTTATACTGTCGCAAATTTTAAATATCCCAGGGATTGCCTTTTCTACAGAAAATTTTTCAAAAACTAATTTTATACTGTCGCAAATTTTATGTGCGCCAGGGATTGCCTTTTCTATAGTAAATTATTCAAAAAATAATTTTCAACTGTCACAAATTTTATGTGCGCCAGGGATTGCCTTTTCTATAGTAAATTATTCAAAAAATAATTTTCAACTGTCACAAATTTTAATTGCGCCAGGGATTGCCTTTTCTACAGTAAATTATTCAAAAAATAATTTTCTACTGTCGCAAATTTTAATTACGCCTGGGATTGCCTTTTCTATAGTAAATTATTCAAAAACTAATTTTCAACTGTCACAAATTTTAATTGCGCCAGGGATTGACTTTTCTATAGTAAATTATTCAAAAAATAATTTTCTACTGTCACAAATTTTAATTGCGCCAGGGATTGCCTTTTCTACAGTAAATTTTTCAAAAACTAATTTTATACTGTCGCAAATTTTAATTGCGCCAGGGATTGCCTTTTCTATAGTAAATTATTCAAAAAATAATTTTCTACTGTCGCAAATTTTAAATATCCCAGGGATTGCCTTTTCTACAGTAAATTATTCAAAAAATAATTTTCTACTGTCGCAAATTTTAATTGCGCCAGGGATTGCCTTTTATATAGTAAATTTTTCAAAAACTAATTTTCTACTGTCGCAAATTTTATGTGCGCCAGGGATTGCCTTTTCTATAGTAAATTATTCAAAAAATAATTTTCAACTGTCACAAATTTTATGTGCGCCAGGGATTGCCTTTTCTATAGTAAATTATTCAAAAAATAATTTTCAACTGTCACAAATTTTAATTGCGCCAGGGATTGCCTTTTCTACAGTAAATTATTCAAAAAATAATTTTCTACTGTCGCAAATTTTAATTACGCCAGGGATTGCCTTTTCTATAGTAAATTATTCAAAAACTAATTTTCAACTGTCACAAATTTTAATTGCGCCAGGGATTGACTTTTCTATAGTAAATTATTCAAAAAATAATTTTATACTGTCGCAAATTTTATGTGCGCCAGGGATTGCCTTTTCTATAGTAAATTATTCAAAAAATAATTTTCAACTGTCACAAATTTTATGTGCGCCAGGGATTGCCTTTTATATAGTAAATTTTTCAAAAACTAATTTTATACTGTCGCAAATTTTATGTGCGCCAGGGATTGCCTTTTCTATAGTAAATTATTCAAAAAATAATTTTCAACTGTCACAAATTTTAATTGCGCCAGGGATTGCCTTTTCTATAGTAAATTTTTCAAAAACTAATTTTCTACTGTCGCAAATTTTAAATATCCCAGGGATTGCCTTTTCTACAGTAAATTATTCAAAAAATAATTTTTTACTGTCGCAAATTTTATGTGCGCCAGGGATTGCCTTTTCTATAGTAAATTTTTCAAAAAATAATTTTCAACTGTCGCAAATTTTAATTGCGCCAGGGATTGCCTTTTCTATAGTAAATTATTCAAAAAATAATTTTATACTGTCGCAAATTTTAAATATCCCAGGGATTGCCTTTTCTACAGTAAATTTTTCAAAAACTAATTTTATACTGTCGCAAATTTTATGTGCGCCAGGGATTGCCTTTTCTATAGTAAATTATTCAAAAAATAATTTTCAACTGTCACAAATTTTATGTGCGCCAGGGATTGCCTTTTCTATAGTAAATTATTCAAAAAATAATTTTCAACTGTCACAAATTTTAATTGCGCCAGGGATTGCCTTTTCTACAGTAAATTATTCAAAAAATAATTTTCTACTGTCGCAAATTTTAATTACGCCAGGGATTGCCTTTTCTATAGTAAATTATTCAAAAACTAATTTTCAACTGTCACAAATTTTAATTGCGCCAGGGATTGCCTTTTCTATAGTAAATTATTCAAAAAATAATTTTATACTGTCACAAATTTTAATTGCGCCAGGGATTGCCTTTTCTATAGTAAATTTTTCAAAAACTAATTTTATACTGTCGCAAATTTTAATTGCGCCAGGGATTGCCTTTTCTATAGTAAATTATTCAAAAAATAATTTTCTACTGTCACAAATTTTAATTGCGCCAGGGATTGCCTTTTCTATAGTAAATTATTCAAAAAATAATTTTATACTGTCACAAATTTTAATTGCGCCAGGGATTGCCTTTTCTATAGTAAATTTTTCAAAAACTAATTTTATACTGTCGCAAATTTTAATTGCGCCAGGGATTGCCTTTTCTACAGTAAATTATTCAAAAAATAATTTTCTACTGTCGCAAATTTTATGTGCGCCAGGGATTGCCTTTTCTACAGTAAATTATTCAAAAACTAATTTTCAACTGTCGCAAATTTTAAATATCCCAGGGATTGCCTTTTCTACAGTAAATTATTCAAAAAATAATTTTCAACTGTCACAAATTTTATGTGCGCCAGGGATTGCCTTTTCTATAGTAAATTATTCAAAAAATAATTTTCTACTGTCGCAAATTTTATGTGCGCCAGGGATTGCCTTTTCTATAGTAAATTATTCAAAAAATAATTTTCAACTGTCACAAATTTTATGTGCGCCAGGGATTGCCTTTTCTATAGTAAATTATTCAAAAACTAATTTTATACTGTCGCAAATTTTAATTGCGCCAGGGATTGCCTTTTCTATAGTAAATTATTCAAAAAATAAT
This sequence comes from Dioctria linearis, assembly GCA_963930735.1. NCBI lineage: Eukaryota > Metazoa > Arthropoda > Insecta > Diptera > Asilidae > Dioctria > Dioctria linearis. The sequence goes on along the minus strand of CAWVNZ010001618.1, from coordinate 86,461 downwards.
TTTTTACTGTCGCAAATTTTATGTGCGCCAGGGATTGCCTTTTCTATAGTAAATTATTCAAAAAATAATTTTATACTGTCGCAAATTTTAAATATCCCAGGGATTGCCTTTTCTACAGTAAATTTTTCAAAAACTAATTTTATACTGTCGCAAATTTTAAATATCCCAGGGATTGCCTTTTCTACAGTAAATTATTCAAAAACTAATTTTCTACTGTCGCAAATTTTAATTGCGCCAGGGATTGCCTTTTCTACAGTAAATTTTTCAAAAAATAATTTTCTACTGTCACAAATTTTAATTGCGCCAGGGATTGCCTTTTCTATAGTAAATTATTCAAAAAATAATTTTCAACTGTCACAAATTTTATGTGCGCCAGGGATTGCCTTTTATATAGTAAATTATTCAAAAACTAATTTTCTACTGTCGCAAATTTTAATTGCGCCAGGGATTGCCTTTTCTACAGTAAATTTTTCAAAAACTAATTTTATACTGTCGCAAATTTTATGTGCGCCAGGGATTGCCTTTTCTATAGTAAATTATTCAAAAAATAATTTTCAACTGTCGCAAATTTTAATTGCGCCAGGGATTGACTTTTCTATAGTAAATTATTCAAAAAATAATTTTTTACTGTCGCAAATTTTATGTGCGCCAGGGATTGCCTTTTCTATAGTAAATTTTTCAAAAACTAATTTTCTACTGTCACAAATTTTAATTGCGCCAGGGATTGCCTTTTCTATAGTAAATTATTCAAAAAATAATTTTTTACTGTCGCAAATTTTAATTGCGCCAGGGATTGCCTTTTCTATAGTAAATTATTCAAAAAATAATTTTCTACTGTCGCAAATTTTAAATATCCCAGGGATTGCCTTTTCTACAGTAAATTATTCAAAAAATAATTTTTTACTGTCGCAAATTTTATGTGCGCCAGGGATTGCCTTTTCTATAGTAAATTATTCAAAAAATAATTTTATACTGTCGCAAATTTTAATTACGCCAGGGATTGCCTTTTCTATAGTAAATTATTCAAAAAATAATTTTTTACTGTCGCAAATTTTAATTGCGCCAGGGATTGCCTTTTCTATAGTAAATTATTCAAAAAATAATTTTTTACTGTCGCAAATTTTATGTGCGCCAGGGATTGACTTTTCTATAGTAAATTATTCAAAAAATAATTTTATACTGTCGCAAATTTTAAATATCCCAGGGATTGCCTTTTCTACAGTAAATTATTCAAAAAATAATTTTTTACTGTCGCAAATTTTATGTGCGCCAGGGATTGCCTTTTCTATAGTAAATTATTCAAAAACTAATTTTCAACTGTCACAAATTTTATGTGCGCCAGGGATTGCCTTTTCTATAGTAAATTTTTCCAAAACTAATTTTCTACTGTCACAAATTTTAATTGCGCCAAGGATTGCCTTTTCTACAGTAAATTTTTCAAAAACTAATTTTATACTGTCGCAAATTTTAATTACGCCAGGGATTGCCTTTTCTATAGTAAATTTTTCAAAAACTAATTTTCTACTGTCGCAAATTTTAAATATCCCAGGGATTGCCTTTTCTACAGTAAATTATTCAAAAAATAATTTTTTACTGTCGCAAATTTTATGTGCGCCAGGGATTGCCTTTTCTATAGTAAATTATTCAAAAAATAATTTTATACTGTCGCAAATTTTAAATATCCCAGGGATTGTCTTTTCTATAGTAAATTATTCAAAAAATAATTTTCTACTGTCGCAAATTTTAATTGCGCCAGGGATTGCCTTTTCTATAGTAAATTATTCAAAAAATAATTTTCTACTGTCGCAAATTTTATGTGCGCCAGGGATTGCCTTTTCTATAGTAAATTATTCAAAAAATAATTTTATACTGTCGCAAATTTTAATTACGCCAGGGATTGCCTTTTCTATAGTAAATTATTCAAAAAATAATTTTATACTGTCGCAAATTTTATGTGCGCCAGGGATTGACTTTTCTATAGTAAATTATTCAAAAACTAATTTTCAACTGTCACAAATTTTATGTGCGCCAGGGATTGCCTTTTCTATAGTAAATTATTCAAAAAATAATTTTTTACTGTCGCAAATTTTATGTGCGCCAGGGATTGCCTTTTCTATAGTAAATTTTTCAAAAACTAATTTTCTACTGTCACAAATTTTAATTGCGCCAGGGATTGCCTTTTCTATAGTAAATTATTCAAAAAATAATTTTATACTGTCGCAAATTTTATGTGCGCCAGGGATTGCCTTTTCTATAGTAAATTATTCAAAAACTAATTTTATACTGTCGCAAATTTTAATTGCGCCAGGGATTGCCTTTTCTATAGTAAATTATTCAAAAAATAATTTTATACTGTCGCAAATTTTAATTACGCCAGGGATTGCCTTTTCTACAGTAAATTATTCAAAAAATAATTTTTTACTGTCGCAAATTTTATGTGCGCCAGGGATTGCCTTTTCTATAGTAAATTATTCAAAAAATAATTTTATACTGTCGCAAATTTTATGTGCGCCAGGGATTGACTTTTCTATAGTAAATTATTCAAAAAATAATTTTATACTGTCGCAAATTTTAAATATCCCAGGGATTGCCTTTTCTACAGTAAATTATTCAAAAAATAATTTTCTACTGTCGCAAATTTTAATTGCGCCAGGGATTGCCTTTTCTATAGTAAATTATTCAAAAAATAATTTTCTACTGTCGCAAATTTTAATTACGCCAGGGATTGCCTTTTCTATAGTAAATTATTCAAAAAATAATTTTATACTGTCGCAAATTTTATGTGCGCCAGGGATTGCCTTTTCTATAGTAAATTATTCAAAAAATAATTTTCTACTGTCGCAAATTTTAAATATCCCAGGGATTGCCTTTTCTACAGTAAATTATTCAAAAAATAATTTTTTACTGTCGCAAATTTTAATTACGCCAGGGATTGCCTTTTCTATAGTAAATTATTCAAAAAATAATTTTATACTGTCGCAAATTTTAATTACGCCAGGGATTGCCTTTTCTATAGTAAATTATTCAAAAAATAATTTTCTACTGTCGCAAATTTTAATTACGCCAGGGATTGCCTTTTCTATAGTAAATTATTCAAAAAATAATTTTATACTGTCGCAAATTTTATGTGCGCCAGGGATTGCCTTTTCTATAGAAAATTTTTCAAAAAATAATTTTCTACTGTCGCAAATTTTAAATATCCCAGGGATTGCCTTTTCTACAGTAAATTATTCAAAAAATAATTTTTTACTGTCACAAATTTTAATTGCGCCAGGGATTGCCTTTTCTACAGTAAATTTTTCAAAAACTAATTTTATACTGTCGCAAATTTTAATTACGCCAGGGATTGCCTTTTCTATAGTAAATTTTTCAAAAACTAATTTTCTACTGTCGCAAATTTTAAATATCCCAGGGATTGCCTTTTCTACAGTAAATTATTCAAAAAATAATTTTTTACTGTCGCAAATTTTATGTGCGCCAGGGATTGCCTTTTCTATAGTAAATTATTCAAAAAATAATTTTTTACTGTCGCAAATTTTATGTGCGCCAGGGATTGCCTTTTCTATAGTAAATTATTCAAAAAATAATTTTATACTGTCGCAAATTTTATGTGCGCCAGGGATTGACTTTTCTATAGTAAATTATTCAAAAAATAATTTTATACTGTCGCAAATTTTAAATATCCCAGGGATTGCCTTTTCTACAGTAAATTATTCAAAAAATAATTTTCAACTGTCACAAATTTTAATTGCGCCAGGGATTGACTTTTCTATAGTAAATTATTCAAAAAATAATTTTTTACTGTCGCAAATTTTATGTGCGCCAGGGATTGCCTTTTCTATAGTAAATTATTCAAAAAATAATTTTCTACTGTCGCAAATTTTAAATATCCCAGGGATTGCCTTTTCTACAGTAAATTATTCAAAAAATAATTTTCTACTGTCGCAAATTTTAATTACGCCAGGGATTGCCTTTTATATAGTAAATTTTTCAAAAACTAATTTTATACTGTCGCAAATTTTAATTGCGCCAGGGATTGCCTTTTCTATAGTAAATTATTCAAAAAATAATTTTCTACTGTCGCAAATTTTAAATATCCCAGGGATTGCCTTTTCTACAGTAAATTATTCAAAAAATAATTTTCAACTGTCACAAATTTTAATTGCGCCAGGGATTGCCTTTTATATAGTAAATTTTTCAAAAACTAATTTTATACTGTCGCAAATTTTATGTGCGCCAGGGATTGCCTTTTCTATAGTAAATTATTCAAAAAATAATTTTCAACTGTCACAAATTTTAATTGCGCCAGGGATTGACTTTTCTATAGTAAATTATTCAAAAAATAATTTTATACTGTCGCAAATTTTAATTGCGCCAGGGATTGCCTTTTCTATAGTAAATTATTCAAAAAATAATTTTCTACTGTCGCAAATTTTAAATATCCCAGGGATTGCCTTTTCTACAGTAAATTATTCAAAAAATAATTTTCTACTGTCGCAAATTTTAATTGCGCCAGGGATTGCCTTTTATATAGTAAATTTTTCAAAAACTAATTTTATACTGTCGCAAATTTTATGTGCGCCAGGGATTGACTTTTCTATAGTAAATTATTCAAAAAATAATTTTATACTGTCGCAAATTTTATGTGCGCCAGGGATTGCCTTTTCTATAGTAAATTATTCAAAAACTAATTTTATACTGTCGCAAATTTTAATTGCGCCAGGGATTGCCTTTTCTATAGTAAATTATTCAAAAAATAATTTTTTACTGTCGCAAATTTTAATTGCGCCAGGGATTGACTTTTCTATAGTAAATTATTCAAAAAATAATTTTCTACTGTCACAAATTTTAAATATCCCAGGGATTGCCTTTTCTACAGTAAATTATTCAAAAAATAATTTTCTACTGTCGCAAATTTTATGTGCGCCAGGGATTGCCTTTTCTATAGTAAATTATTCAAAAACTAATTTTATACTGTCGCAAATTTTATGTGCGCCAGGGATTGACTTTTCTATAGTAAATTATTCAAAAAATAATTTTCTACTGTCGCAAATTTTAAATATCCCAGGGATTGCCTTTTCTACAGTAAATTATTCAAAAACTAATTTTATACTGTCACAAATTTTATGTGCGCCAGGGATTGCCTTTTCTATAGTAAATTATTCAAAAACTAATTTTCTACTGTCGCAAATTTTAAATATCCCAGGGATTGCCTTTTCTACAGTAAATTATTCAAAAAATAATTTTCTACTGTCGCAAATTTTAATTGCGCCAGGGATTGCCTTTTCTATAGTAAATTATTCAAAAAATAATTTTCTACTGTCGCAAATTTTAAATATCCCAGGCATTGCCTTTTCTATAGTAAATTATTCAAAAACTAATTTTCTACTGTCGCAAATTTTAAATATCCCAGGGATTGCCTTTTCTACAGTAAATTATTCAAAAAATAATTTTCTACTGTCGCAAATTTTAATTGCGCCAGGGATTGCCTTTTCTATAGTAAATTATTCAAAAAATAATTTTCAACTGTCACAAATTTTAAATATCCCAGGGATTGCCTTTTCTATAGTAAATTTTTCAAAAACTAATTTTCTACTGTCGCAAATTTTAATTGCGCCAGGGATTGCCTTTTCTATAGTAAATTATTCAAAAAATAATTTTATACTGTCGCAAATTTTAATTGCGCCAGGGATTGACTTTTCTATAGTAAATTATTCAAAAACTAATTTTCTACTGTCGCAAATTTTAAATATCCCAGGGATTGCCTTTTCTACAGTAAATTATTCAAAAAATAATTTTCTACTCTCGCAAATTTTAATTGCGCCAGGGATTGCCTTTTCTATAGTAAATTATTCAAAAAATAATTTTCAACTGTCACAAATTTTATGTGCGCCAGGGATTGCCTTTTCTATAGTAAATTATTCAAAAACTAATTTTATACTGTCGCAAATTTTAATTGCGCCAGGGATTGACTTTTCTATAGTAAATTATTCAAAAAATAATTTTCTACTGTCGCAAATTTTAATTGCGCCAGGGATTGCCTTTTCTATAGTAAATTATTCAAAAACTAATTTTCTACTGTCGCAAATTTTAAATATCCCAGGGATTGACTTTTCTATAGTAAATTATTCAAAAAATAATTTTCTACTGTCGCAAATTTTAATTGCGCCAGGGATTGCCTTTTCTATAGTAAATTATTCAAAAAATAATTTTCTACTGTCGCAAATTTTAAATATCCCAGGGATTGCCTTTTCTACAGTAAATTATTCAAAAAATAATTTTCTACTGTCGCAAATTTTATGTGCGCCAGGGATTGCCTTTTCTATAGTAAATTATTCAAAAACTAATTTTATACTGTCACAAATTTTAATTGCGCCAGGGATTGACTTTTCTATAGTAAATTATTCAAAAACTAATTTTATACTGTCGCAAATTTTATGTGCGCCAGGGATTGCCTTTTCTACAGTAAATTATTCAAAAAATAATTTTCAACTGTCACAAATTTTAGCGCCAGGGATTGACTTTTCTACAGTAAATTATTCAAAAAATAATTTTATACTGTCGCAAATTTTAAATATCCCAGGGATTGCCTTTTCTATAGTAAATTTTTCAAAAACTAATTTTCTACTGTCGCAAATTTTAATTACGCCAGGGATTGCCTTTTATATAGTAAATTATTCAAAAACTAATTTTATACTGTCACAAATTTTAATTGCGCCAGGGATTGCCTTTTCTATAGTAAATTATTCAAAAAATAATTTTATACTGTCGCAAATTTTAAATATCCCAGGGATTGCCTTTTCTATAGTAAATTATTCAAAAACTAATTTTATACTGTCGCAAATTTTAATTGCGCCAGGGATTGCCTTTTATATAGTAAATTTTTCAAAAACTAATTTTATACTGTCACAAATTTTATGTGCGCCAGGGATTGCCTTTTCTATAGTAAATTTTTCAAAAACTAATTTTCTACTGTCGCAAATTTTAAATATCCCAGGGATTGCCTTTTCTATAGTAAATTATTCAAAAACTAATTTTATACTGTCGCAAATTTTAATTGCGCCAGGGATTGCCTTTTCTATAGTAAATTATTCAAAAACTAATTTTATACTGTCGCAAATTTTAAATATCCCAGGGATTGCCTTTTCTATAGTAAATTATTCAAAAAATAATTTTATACTGTCGCAAATTTTAATTGCGCCAGGGATTGCCTTTTCTATAGTAAATTATTCAAAAAATAATTTTCTACTGTCGCAAATTTTAAATATCCCAGGGATTGCCTTTTCTATAGTAAATTTTTCAAAAACTAATTTTATACTGTCACAAATTTTATGTGCGCCAGGGATTGCCTTTTCTATAGTAAATTTTTCAAAAACTAATTTTATACTGTCACAAATTTTAATTACGCCAGTGATTGCCTTTTATATAGTAAATTATTCAAAAACTAATTTTCTACTGTCGCAAATTTTAAATATCCCAGGGATTGCCTTTTCTATAGTAAATTATTCAAAAACTAATTTTATACTGTCGCAAATTTTAATTGCGCCAGGGATTGCCTTTTCTATAGTAAATTATTCAAAAAATAATTTTCTACTGTCGCAAATTTTAAATATCCCAGGGATTGCCTTTTATATAGTAAATTATTCAAAAAATAATTTTATACTGTCACAAATTTTATGTGCGCCAGGGATTGCCTTTTCTATAGTAAATTATTCAAAAACTAATTTTCTACTGTCGCAAATTTTAAATATCCCAGGGATTGCCTTTTATATAGTAAATTTTTCAAAAACTAATTTTCTACTGTCGCAAATTTTAAATATCCCAGGGATTGCCTTTTCTATAGTAAATTATTCAAAAACTAATTTTATACTGTCGCAAATTTTAATTGCGCCAGGGATTGCCTTTTCTATAGTAAATTATTCAAAAAATAATTTTCTACTGTCGCAAATTTTAAATATCCCAGGGATTGCCTTTTATATAGTAAATTATTCAAAAAATAATTTTATACTGTCACAAATTTTATGTGCGCCAGGGATTGCCTTTTCTATAGTAAATTATTCAAAAACTAATTTTCTACTGTCGCAAATTTTAAATATCCCAGGGATTGCCTTTTATATAGTAAATTTTTCAAAAACTAATTTTATACTGTCGCAAATTTTAATTGCGCCAGGGATTGCCTTTTCTATAGTAAATTATTCAAAAACTAATTTTATACTGTCGCAAATTTTAAATATCCCAGGGATTGCCTTTTCTACAGTAAATTATTCAAAAAATAATTTTCTACTGTCGCAAATTTTATGTGCGCCAGGGATTGCCTTTTCTATAGTAAATTATTCAAAAAATAATTTTCAACTGTCACAAATTTTATGTGCGCCAGGGATTGCCTTTTCTATAGTAAATTATTCAAAAACTAATTTTCTACTGTCGCAAATTTTAAATATCCCAGGGATTGCCTTTTCTATAGTAAATTATTCAAAAACTAATTTTATACTGTCGCAAATTTTAAATATCCCAGGGATTGCCTTTTCTATAGTAAATTATTCAAAAACTAATTTTATACTGTCGCAAATTTTAAATATCCCAGGGATTGCCTTTTCTATAGTAAATTATTCAAAAAATAATTTTATACTGTCGCAAATTTTAAATATCCCAGGGATTGCCTTTTCTATAGTAAATTATTCAAAAACTAATTTTATACTGTCGCAAATTTTAATTGCGCCAGGGATTGCCTTTTATATAGTAAATTTTTCAAAAACTAATTTTATACTGTCACAAATTTTATGTGCGCCAGGGATTGCCTTTTCTATAGTAAATTTTTCAAAAACTAATTTTATACTGTCACAAATTTTAATTACGCCAGGGATTGCCTTTTATATAGTAAATTATTCAAAAACTAATTTTCTACTGTCGCAAATTTTAAATATCCCAGGGATTGCCTTTTCTATAGTAAATTATTCAAAAACTAATTTTATACTGTCGCAAATTTTAATTGCGCCAGGGATTGCCTTTTCTATAGTAAATTATTCAAAAAATAATTTTCTACTGTCGCAAATTTTAAATATCCCAGGGATTGCCTTTTATATAGTAAATTATTCAAAAAATAATTTTATACTGTCACAAATTTTATGTGCGCCAGGGATTGCCTTTTCTATAGTAAATTATTCAAAAACTAATTTTCTACTGTCGCAAATTTTAAATATCCCAGGGATTGCCTTTTATATAGTAAATTTTTCAAAAACTAATTTTATACTGTCGCAAATTTTAATTGCGCCAGGGATTGCCTTTTCTATAGTAAATTATTCAAAAACTAATTTTATACTGTCGCAAATTTTAAATATCCCAGGGATTGCCTTTTCTACAGTAAATTATTCAAAAAATAATTTTCTACTGTCGCAAATTTTATGTGCGCCAGGGATTGCCTTTTCTATAGTAAATTATTCAAAAAATAATTTTCAACTGTCACAAATTTTATGTGCGCCAGGGATTGCCTTTTCTATAGTAAATTATTCAAAAACTAATTTTCTACTGTCGCAAATTTTAAATATCCCAGGGATTGCCTTTTCTATAGTAAATTATTCAAAAACTAATTTTATACTGTCGCAAATTTTAAATATCCCAGGGATTGCCTTTTCTATAGTAAATTATTCAAAAACTAATTTTATACTGTCGCAAATTTTAAATATCCCAGGGATTGCCTTTTCTATAGTAAATTATTCAAAAAATAATTTTATACTGTCGCAAATTTTAATTGCGCCAGGGATTGCCTTTTCTATAGTAAATTATTCAAAAAATAATTTTCTACTGTCGCAAATTTTAAATATCCCAGGGATTGCCTTTTCTATAGTAAATTATTCAAAAAATAATTTTATACTGTCGCAAATTTTATGTGCGCCAGGGATTGCCTTTTCTATAGTAAATTATTCAAAAACTAATTTTCAACTGTCACAAATTTTAATTGCGCCAGGGATTGACTTTTCTATAGTAAATTATTCAAAAACTAATTTTCTACTGTCGCAAATTTTAATTGCGCCAGGGATTGCCTTTTCTATAGTAAATTATTCAAAAAATAATTTTCAACTGTCACAAATTTTATGTGCGCCAGGGATTGCCTTTTCTATAGTAAATTATTCAAAAAATAATTTTATACTGTCGCAAATTTTAAATATCCCAGGGATTGCCTTTTCTATAGTAAATTATTCAAAAAATAATTTTCAACTGTCACAAATTTTAATTGCGCCAGGGATTGCCTTTTATATAGTAAATTATTCAAAAACTAATTTTATACTGTCGCAAATTTTAATTGCGCCAGGGATTGCCTTTTCTACAGTAAATTATTCAAAAAATAATTTTATACTGTCGCAAATTTTAATTGCGCCAGGGATTGCCTTTTCTATAGTAAATTATTCAAAAACTAATTTTATACTGTCGCAAATTTTATGTGCGCCAGGGATTGCCTTTTCTATAGTAAATTATTCAAAAAATAATTTTCAACTGTCACAAATTTTAATTGCGCCAGGGATTGCCTTTTCTATAGTAAATTATTCAAAAAATAATTTTCAACTGTCACAAATTTTATGTGCGCCAGGGATTGCCTTTTCTATAGTAAATTATTCAAAAACTAATTTTATACTGTCGCAAATTTTAATTACGCCAGGGATTGCCTTTTCTATAGTAAATTATTCAAAAAATAATTTTCAACTGTCACAAATTTTAATTGCGCCAGGGATTGCCTTTTCTATAGTAAATTATTCAAAAAATAATTTTCAACTGTCACAAATTTTAATTGCGCCAGGGATTGCCTTTTCTATAGTAAATTATTCAAAAAATAATTTTCTACTGTCGCAAATTTTATGTGCGCCAGGGATTGCCTTTTCTATAGTAAATTTTTCAAAAACTAATTTTATACTGTCGCAAATTTTAATTGCGCCAGGGATTGCCTTTTCTACAGTAAATTTTTCAAAAACTAATTTTATACTGTCGCAAATTTTATGTGCGCCAGGGATTGCCTTTTCTATAGTAAATTATTCAAAAAATAATTTTATACTGTCGCAAATTTTAAATATCCCAGGGATTGCCTTTTCTATAGTAAATTATTCAAAAAATAATTTTCAACTGTCACAAATTTTAATTGCGCCAGGGATTGCCTTTTCTATAGTAAATTATTCAAAAAATAATTTTCAATTGTCACAAATTTTAATTGCGCCAGGGATTGCCTTTTCTATAGTAAATTATTCAAAAAATAATTTTCAACTGTCACAAATTTTAATTACGCCAGGGATTGCCTTTTATATAGTAAATTTTTCAAAAATTATTTTCAACTGTCACAAATTTTATGTGCGCCAGGGATTGCCTTTTCTATAGTAAATTATTCAAAAAATAATTTTCAACTGTCACAAATTTTAATTGCGCCAGGGATTGCCTTTTATATAGTAAATTATTCAAAAAATAATTTTCTACTGTCGCAAATTTTAATTGCGCCAGGGATTGCCTTTTATATAGTAAATTTTTCAAAAACTAATTTTATACTGTCGCAAATTTTAATTACGCCAGGGATTGCCTTTTATATAGTAAATTTTTCAAAAACTAATTTTATACTGTCACAAATTTTATGTGCGCCAGGGATTGCCTTTTCTATAGTAAATTATTCAAAAACTAATTTTCTACTGTCGCAAATTTTAATTGCGCCAGGGATTGCCTTTTATATAGTAAATTTTTCAAAAACTAATTTTATACTGTCGCAAATTTTAATTGCGCCAGGGATTGCCTTTTATATAGTAAATTATTCAAAAAATAATTTTATACTGTCGCAAATTTTATGTGCGCCAGGGATTGCCTTTTCTATAGTAAATTATTCAAAAAATAATTTTCAACTGTCACAAATTTTAATTGCGCCAGGGATTGCCTTTTCTACAGTAAATTATTCAAAAAATAATTTTCAACTGTCACAAATTTTAATTGCGCCAGGGATTGCCTTTTCTATAGTAAATTATTCAAAAACTAATTTTCTACTGTCGCAAATTTTAATTGCGCCAGGGATTGCCTTTTCTATAGTAAATTTTTCAAAAACTAATTTTATACTGTCGCAAATTTTAATTGCGCCAGGGATTGCCTTTTCTATAGTAAATTTTTCAAAAACTAATTTTATACTGTCGCAAATTTTAATTGCGCCAGGGATTGCCTTTTCTACAGTAAATTATTCAAAAAATAATTTTCAACTGTCACAAATTTTAATTGCGCCAGGGATTGCCTTTTCTATAGTAAATTATTCAAAAACTAATTTTATACTGTCGCAAATTTTAATTACGCCAGGGATTGCCTTTTATATAGTAAATTTTTCAAAAACTAATTTTATACTGTCGCAAATTTTAATTACGCCAGGGATTGCCTTTTATATAGTAAATTTTTCAAAAACTAATTTTATACTGTCGCAAATTTTATGTGCGCCAGGGATTGCCTTTTCTATAGTAAATTTTTCAAAAACTAATTTTATACTGTCACAAATTTTAATTGCGCCAGGGATTGCCTTTTCTATAGTAAATTTTTCAAAAACTAATTTTATACTGTCACAAATTTTAATTGCGCCAGGGATTGCCTTTTCTATAGTAAATTATTCAAAAAATAATTTTCAACTGTCACAAATTTTAATTGCGCCAGGGATTGCCTTTTCTACAGTAAATTATTCAAAAACTAATTTTATACTGTCGCAAATTTTATGTGCGCCAGGGATTGCCTTTTCTATAGTAAATTTTTCAAAAACTAATTTTATACTGTCGCAAATTTTAATTACGCCAGGGATTGCCTTTTATATAGTAAATTTTTCAAAAACTAATTTTATACTGTCGCAAATTTTATGTGCGCCAGGGATTGCCTTTTATATAGTAAATTATTCAAAAACTAATTTTATACTGTCGCAAATTTTAATTACGCCAGGGATTGCCTTTTATATAGTAAATTTTTCAAAAACTAATTTTATACTGTCGCAAATTTTATGTGCGCCAGGGATTGCCTTTTCTATAGTAAATTATTCAAAAAATAATTTTCTACTGTCGCAAATTTTAATTACGCCAGGGATTGCCTTTTATATAGTAAATTATTCAAAAAATAATTTTATACTGTCGCAAATTTTAAATATCCCAGGGATTGCCTTTTCTATAGTAAATTATTCAAAAACAAATTTTATACTGTCGCAAATTTTAATTGCGCCAGGGATTGCCTTTTATATAGTAAATTATTCAAAAAATAATTTTATACTGTCGCAAATTTTATGTGCGCCAGGGATTGCCTTTTCTATAGTAAATTATTCAAAAAATAATTTTCAACTGTCACAAATTTTAATTGCGCCAGGGATTGACTTTTCTATAGTAAATTATTCAAAAAATAATTTTATACTGTCACAAATTTTAATTGCGCCAGGGATTGCCTTTTCTATAGTAAATTATTCAAAAAATAATTTTATACTGTCGCAAATTTTAATTACGCCAGGGATTGCCTTTTCTACAGTAAATTATTCAAAAACTAATTTTATACTGTCGCAAATTTTATGTGCGCCAGGGATTGCCTTTTCTATAGTAAATTTTTCAAAAACTAATTTTATACTGTCGCAAATTTTAATTACGCCAGGGATTGCCTTTTATATAGTAAATTTTTCAAAAACTAATTTTATACTGTCGCAAATTTTAATTGCGCCAGGGATTGCCTTTTATATAGTAAATTTTTCAAAAAATAATTTTCAACTGTCACAAATTTTAATTGCGCCAGGGATTGCCTTTTATATAGTAAATTTTTCAAAAAATAATTTTCAACTGTCACAAATTTTAATTGCGCCAGGGATTGCCTTTTCTACAGTAAATTATTCAAAAAATAATTTTATACTGTCGCAAATTTTAATTGCGCCAGGGATTGCCTTTTCTATAGTAAATTTTTCAAAAACTAATTTTATACTGTCGCAAATTTTAATTGCGCCAGGGATTGCCTTTTCTACAGTAAATTATTCAAAAAATAATTTTCAACTGTCACAAATTTTAATTGCGCCAGGGATTGCCTTTTCTATAGTAAATTATTCAAAAACTAATTTTATACTGTCGCAAATTTTAATTACGCCAGGGATTGCCTTTTATATAGTAAATTTTTCAAAAACTAATTTTATACTGTCGCAAATTTTAATTACGCCAGGGATTGCCTTTTATATAGTAAATTTTTCAAAAACTAATTTTATACTGTCGCAAATTTTATGTGCGCCAGGGATTGCCTTTTCTATAGTAAATTTTTCAAAAACTAATTTTATACTGTCACAAATTTTAATTGCGCCAGGGATTGCCTTTTCTATAGTAAATTTTTCAAAAACTAATTTTATACTGTCACAAATTTTAATTGCGCCAGGGATTGCCTTTTCTATAGTAAATTTTTCAAAAACTAATTTTATACTGTCACAAATTTTAATTGCGCCAGGGATTGCCTTTTCTATAGTAAATTTTTCAAAAACTAATTTTATACTGTCGCAAATTTTAATTGCGCCAGGGATTGCCTTTTCTATAGTAAATTATTCAAAAAATAATTTTCAACTGTCACAAATTTTAATTGCGCCAGGGATTGCCTTTTCTATAGTAAATTATTCAAAAAATAATTTTCTACTGTCACAAATTTTAATTGCGCCAGGGATTGCCTTTTCTACAGTAAATTATTCAAAAAATAATTTTCTACTGTCGCAAATTTTATGTGCGCCAGGGATTGCCTTTTCTATAGTAAATTATTCAAAAAATAATTTTATACTGTCGCAAATTTTAATTGCGCCAGGGATTGCCTTTTCTATAGTAAATTATTCAAAAACTAATTTTCTACTGTCGCAAATTTTAATTGCGCCAGGGATTGCCTTTTATATAGTAAATTATTCAAAAAATAATTTTATACTGTCGCAAATTTTAATTGCGCCAGGGATTGCCTTTTATATAGTAAATTTTTCAAAAACTAATTTTATACTGTCGCAAATTTTAATTGCGCCAGGGATTGCCTTTTCTACAGTAAATTATTCAAAAAATAATTTTATACTGTCGCAAATTTTAATTACGCCAGGGATTGCCTTTTCTACAGTAAATTATTCAAAAAATAATTTTCTACTGTCGCAAATTTTAAATATCCCAGGGATTGCCTTTTCTACAGTAAATTTTTCAAAAACTAATTTTATACTGTCGCAAATTTTAATTGCGCCAGGGATTGCCTTTTCTACAGTAAATTTTTCAAAAACTAATTTTATACTGTCGCAAATTTTAATTACGCCAGGGATTGCCTTTTCTATAGTAAATTATTCAAAAACTAATTTTATACTGTCGCAAATTTTAATTACGCCAGGGATTGCCTTTTCTACAGTAAATTTTTCAAAAACTAATTTTATACTGTCGCAAATTTTAATTGCGCCAGGGATTGCCTTTTATATAGTAAATTATTCAAAAAATAATTTTATACTGTCGCAAATTTTAATTACGCCAGGGATTGCCTTTTCTACAGTAAATTATTCAAAAAATAATTTTATACTGTCGCAAATTTTAATTGCGCCAGGGATTGCCTTTTATATAGTAAATTTTTCAAAAACTAATTTTATACTGTCGCAAATTTAATTGCGCCAGGGATTGCCTTTTCTACAGTAAATTATTCAAAAAATAATTTTATACTGTCGCAAATTTTAATTACGCCAGGGATTGCCTTTTCTACAGTAAATTATTCAAAAAATAATTTTCTACTGTCGCAAATTTTAAATATCCCAGGGATTGCCTTTTCTACAGTAAATTTTTCAAAAACTAATTTTATACTGTCGCAAATTTTAATTGCGCCAGGGATTGCCTTTTCTACAGTAAATTTTTCAAAAATTAATTTTATACTGTCGCAAATTTTAATTACGCAGGGATTGCCTTTTATATAGTAAATTTTTCAAAAACTAATTTTATACTGTCGCAAATTTTATTGCGCCAGGGATTGCCTTTTATATAGTAAATTTTTCAAAAACTAATTTTATACTGTCGCAAATTTTAATTGCGCCAGGGATTGCCTTTTATATAGTAAATTATTCAAAAACTAATTTTCTACTGTCGCAAATTTTAATTACGCCAGGGATTGCCTTTTCTACAGTAAATTATTCAAAAATAATTTTCTACTGTCGCAAATTTTAAATATCCAGGGATTGCCTTTTCTACAGTAAATTTTTCAAAAACTAATTTTCTACTGTCGCAAATTTTAATTACGCCAGGGATTGCCTTTTCTACAGTAAATTATTCAAAAAATAATTTTCTAGTGTCGCAAATTTTAAATATCCCCAGGGATTGCCTTTTCTACAGTAAATTATTCAAAAAATAATTTTTATACTGTCGCAAATTTTAATTACGCCAGGGATTGCCTTTTCTACAGTAAATTATTCAAAAAATAATTTTATACTGTCGCAAATTTTAAATATCCCAGGGATTGCCTTTTCTACAGTAAATTTTTCAAAAACTAATTTTATACTGTCGCAAATTTTAATTACGCCAGGGATTGCCTTTTATATAGTAAATTATTCAAAAACTAATTTTCTACTGTCGCAAATTTTAATTGCGCCAGGATTGCCTTTTATATAGTAAATTATTCAAAAAATAATTTTATACTGTCCGCAAATTTTAATTGCGCCAGGGATTGCCTTTTCTATAGTAAATTTTTCAAAAACTAATTTTATACTGTCGCAAATTTTAATTGCGCCAGGGATTGCCTTTTCTATAGTAAATTATTCAAAAACTAATTTTCTACTGTCGCAAATTTTAATTGCGCCAGGGATTGCCTTTTATATAGTAAATTATTCAAAAAATAATTTTATACTGTCGCAAATTTTAATTACGCCAGGGATTGCCTTTTCTACAGTAAATTTTTCAAAAACTAATTTTATACTGTCACAAATTTTAAATATCCCAGGGATTGCCTTTTCTACAGTAAATTATTCAAAAACTAATTTTATACTGTCGCAAATTTTAATTACGCCAGGGATTGCCTTTTATATAGTAAATTTTTCAAAAACTAATTTTATACTGTCGCAAATTTTAATTACGCCAGGGATTGCCTTTTATATAGTAAATTTTTCAAAAACTAATTTTATACTGTCGCAAATTTTAATTGCGCCAGGGATTGCCTTTTCTATAGTAAATTATTCAAAAACTAATTTTCTACTGTCGCAAATTTTAATTGCGCCAGGGATTGCCTTTTATATAGTAAATTATTCAAAAAATAATTTTATACTGTCGCAAATTTTAATTGCGCCAGGGATTGCCTTTTCTATAGTAAATTTTTCAAAAACTAATTTTATACTGTCGCAAATTTTATGTGCGCCAGGGATTGCCTTTTCTATAGTAAATTTTTCAAAAACTAATTTTATACTGTCGCAAATTTTAATTGCGCCAGGGATTGCCTTTTCTATAGTAAATTATTCAAAAAATAATTTTCAACTGTCACAAATTTTAATTGCGCCAGGGATTGCCTTTTCTATAGTAAATTATTCAAAAACTAATTTTATACTGTCGCAAATTTTAATTACGCCAGGGATTGCCTTTTCTATAGTAAATTTTTCAAAAACTAATTTTTATACTGTCGCAAATTTTATGTGCGCCCAGGGATTGCCTTTTCTATAGTAAATTATTCAAAAATCAATTTTATACTGTCGCAAATTTTAAATATCCCAGGGATTGCCTTTTCTACAGTAAATTATTCAAAAAATAATTTTCTACTGTCGCAATTTTAATTGCGCCAGGATTGCCTTTTCTACAGTAAATTTTTCAAAAACTAATTTTATACTGTCGCAAATTTTAATTACGCCAGGGATTGCCTTTTCTATAGTAAATTATTCAAAAACTAATTTTCTACTGTCGCAAATTTAATTGCGCCAGGGATTGCCTTTTCTACAGTAAATTATTCAAAAATAATTTTATACTGTCGCAAATTTTAATTACGCCAGGGATTGCCTTTTCTACAGTAAATTATTCAAAAAATAATTTTCTACTGTCGCAAATTTTAAATATCCCAGGGATTGCCTTTTCTACAGTAAATTTTTCAAAAACTAATTTTATACTGTCGCAAATTTTAATTGCGCCAGGGATTGCCTTTTATATAGTAAATTTTTCAAAAACTAATTTTATACTCTCGCAAATTTTAATTGCGCCAGGGATTGCCTTTTCTACAGTAATTTATTCAAAAAATAATTTTATACTGTCGCAAATTTTAATTACGCCAGGGATTGCCTTTTCTACAGTAAATTATTCAAAAAATAATTTTCTACTGTCGCAAATTTTAAATATCCCAGGGATTGCCTTTTCTACAGTAAATTTTCAAAAACTAATTTTATACTGTCGCAAATTTTAATTACGCCAGGGATTGCCTTTTATATAGTAAATTATTCAAAAAATAATTTTATACTGTCGCAAATTTTAATTGCGCCAGGGATTGCCTTTTCTATAGTAAATTTTTCAAAAACTAATTTTATACTGTCGCAAATTTTAATTACGCCAGGGATTGCCTTTTATATAGTAAATTTTTCAAAAACTAATTTTATACTGTCGCAAATTTTAATTGCGCCAGGGATTGCCTTTTCTATAGTAAATTATTCAAAAACTAATTTTATACTGTCGCAAATTTTAATTGCGCCAGGGATTGCCTTTTCTATAGTAAATTTTTTCAAAAACTAATTTTATACTGTCGCAAATTTTAATTGCGCCAGGGATTGCCTTTTCTATAGTAAATTATTCAAAATCAAAAAATAATTTTCAACTGTCACAAATTTTAATTGCGCCAGGGATTGCCTTTTCTATAGTAAATTATTCAAAAAATAATTTTATACTGTCGCAAATTTTAATTGCGCCAGGGATTGCCTTTTCTATAGTAAATTATTCAAAAATAATTTTCTACTGTCGCAAATTTTAATTGCGCCAGGGATTGCCTTTTCTATAGTAAATTATTCAAAAACTAATTTAATACTGTCGCAAATTTTAATTACGCCAGGGATTGCCTTTTCTATAGTAAATTATTCAAAAACTAATTTTATACTGTCGCAAATTTTAATTACGCCAGGGATTGCCTTTTCTATAGTAAATTATTCAAAAAATAATTTTCTACTGTCGCAAATTTTAATTGCGCCAGGGATTGCCTTTTCTATAGTAAATTATTCAAAAACTAATTTTCTACTGTCGCAAATTTTAATTGCGCCAGGGATTGCCTTTTATATAGTAAATTATTCAAAAAATAATTTTATACTGTCGCAAATTTTAATTGCGCCAGGATTGCCTTTTCTATAGTAAATTTTTCAAAAACTAATTTTATACTGTCGCAAATTTTATGTGCGCCAGGGATTGCCTTTTCTATAGTAAATTTTTCAAAAACTAATTTTATACTCTCGCAAATTTTATGTGCGCCAGGGATTGCCTTTTCTATAGTAAATTATTCAAAAAATAATTTTATACTGTCGCAAATTTTAAATATCCCAGGCTTGCCTTTTCTACAGTAAATTATTCAAAAAATAATTTTCTACTGTCGCAAATTTTAATTGCGCCAGGGATTGCCTTTTCTACAGTAAATTTTTCAAAAACTAATTTTATACTGTCGCAAATTTTAATTACGCCAGGGATTGCCTTTTCTATAGTAAATTATTCAAAAACTAATTTTCTACTGTCGCAAATTTTAATTGCGCCAGGGATTGCCTTTTCTACAGTAAATTATTCAAAAAATAATTTTACTGTCGCAAATTTTAATTACGCCAGGATTGCCTTTTCTACAGTAAATTATTCAAAAAATAATTTTCTACTGTCGCAAATTTTAAATATCCCAGGGATTGCCTTTTCTACAGTAAATTTTTCAAAAACTAATTTTATACTGTCGCAAATTTTAATTGCGCCAGGGATTGCCTTTTATATAGTAAATTTTTCAAAAACTAATTTTATACTGTCGCAAATTTTAATTGCGCCAGGGATTGCCTTTTATATAGTAAATTATTCAAAAAATAATTTTATACTGTCGCAAATTTTAATTGCGCCAGGGATTGCCTTTTCTATAGTAAATTTTTCAAAAACTAATTTTATACTGTCGCAAATTTTAATTGCGCCAGGGATTGCCTTTTCTATAGTAAATTATTCAAAAACTAATTTTCTACTGTCGCAAATTTTAATTGCGCCAGGGATTGCCTTTTATATAGTAAATTATTCAAAAAATAATTTTATACTGTCGCAAATTTTAATTACGCCAGGGATTGCCTTTTCTACAGTAAATTTTTCAAAAACTAATTTTATACTGTCACAAATTTTAAATATCCCAGGGATTGCCTTTTCTACAGTAAATTATTCAAAAACTAATTTTATACTGTCGCAAATTTTAATTACGCCAGGGATTGCCTTTTATATAGTAAATTTTTCAAAAACTAATTTTATACTGTCGCAAATTTTAATTACGCCAGGGATTGCCTTTTATATAGTAAATTTTTCAAAAACTAATTTTATACTGTCGCAAATTTTAATTGTGCCAGGGATTGCCTTTTCTATAGTAAATTATTCAAAAACTAATTTTCTACTGTCGCAAATTTTAATTGCGCCAGGGATTGCCTTTTATATAGTAAATTATTCAAAAAATAATTTTATACTGTCGCAAATTTTAATTGCGCCAGGGATTGCCTTTTCTATAGTAAATTTTTCAAAAACTAATTTTATACTGTCGCAAATTTTATGTGCGCCAGGGATTGCCTTTTCTATAGTAAATTTTTCAAAAACTAATTTTATACTGTCGCAAATTTTAATTGCGCCAGGGATTGCCTTTTCTATAGTAAATTATTCAAAAAATAATTTTCAACTGTCACAAATTTTAATTGCGCCAGGGATTGCCTTTTCTATAGTAAATTATTCAAAAACTAATTTTATACTGTCGCAAATTTTAATTACGCCAGGGATTGCCTTTTATATAGTAAATTTTTCAAAAAATAATTTTCTACTGTCGCAAATTTTATGTGCGCCAGGGATTGCCTTTTCTATAGTAAATTATTCAAAAAATAATTTTCAACTGTCACAAATTTTAATTGCGCCAGGGATTGCCTTTTCTATAGTAAATTATTCAAAAACTAATTTTATGCTGTCGCAAATTTTAAATATCCCAGGGATTGCCTTTTCTATAGTAAATTATTCAAAAACTAATTTTATACTGTCGCAAATTTTAATTGCGCCAGGGATTGCCTTTTCTACAGTAAATTTTTCAAAAACTAATTTTATACTGTCGCAAATTTTATGTGCGCCAGGGATTGCCTTTTCTATAGTAAATTATTCAAAAAATAATTTTATACTGTCGCAAATTTTAAATATCCCAGGGATTGCCTTTTCTACAGTAAATTATTCAAAAAATAATTTTCTACTGTCGCAAATTTTAATTGCGCCAGGGATTGCCTTTTCTACAGTAAATTTTTCAAAAACTAATTTTATACTGTCGCAAATTTTAATTACGCCAGGGATTGCCTTTTCTATAGTAAATTATTCAAAAACTAATTTTATACTGTCACAAATTTTAATTACGCCAGGGATTGCCTTTTATATAGTAAATTATTCAAAAACTAATTTTCTACTGTCGCAAATTTTAATTACGCCAGGGATTGCCTTTTCTACAGTAAATTATTCAAAAAATAATTTTCTACTGTCGCAAATTTTAAATATCCCAGGGATTGCCTTTTCTACAGTAAATTTTTCAAAAACTAATTTTATACTGTCGCAAATTTTAATTACGCCAGGGATTGCCTTTTATATAGTAAATTATTCAAAAAATAATTTTATACTGTCGCAAATTTTAAATATCCCAGGGATTGCCTTTTCTATAGTAAATTATTCAAAAACTAATTTTATACTGTCGCAAATTTTAATTGCGCCAGGGATTGCCTTTTATATAGTAAATTATTCAAAAAATAATTTTATACTGTCGCAAATTTTAAATATCCCAGGGATTGCCTTTTCTATAGTAAATTATTCAAAAACTAATTTTATACTGTCGCAAATTTTAATTGCGCCAGGGATTGCCTTTTATATAGTAAATTATTCAAAAAATAATTTTATACTGTCGCAAATTTTAATTGCGCCAGGGATTGCCTTTTCTACAGTAAATTATTCAAAAAATAATTTTATACTGTCGCAAATTTTAATTGCGCCAGGGATTGCCTTTTCTATAGTAAATTTTTCAAAAACTAATTTTATACTGTCGCAAATTTTAATTGCGCCAGGGATTGCCTTTTCTACAGTAAATTATTCAAAAAATAATTTTCAACTGTCACAAATTTTAATTGGGCCAGGGATTGCCTTTTCTATAGTAAATTATTCAAAAACTAATTTTATACTGTCGCAAATTTTAATTACGCCAGGGATTGCCTTTTCTATAGTAAATTATTCAAAAAATAATTTTCAACTGTCGCAAATTTTAAATATCCCAGGGATTGCCTTTTCTACAGTAAATTATTCAAAAAATAATTTTCTACTGTCGCAAATTTTAATTGCGCCAGGGATTGCCTTTTATATAGTAAATTTTTCAAAAACTAATTTTATACTGTCGCAAATTTTATGTGCGCCAGGGATTGCCTTTTCTATAGTAAATTATTCAAAAACTAATTTTCAACTGTCACAAATTTTATGTGCGCCAGGGATTGCCTTTTCTATAGTAAATTATTCAAAAAATAATTTTCTACTGTCGCAAATTTTAATTGCGCCAGGGATTGCCTTTTCTATAGTAAATTATTCAAAAAATAATTTTCTACTGTCGCAAATTTTAAATATCCCAGGGATTGCCTTTTCTACAGTAAATTATTCAAAAAATAATTTTCTACTGTCGCAAATTTTAATTGCGCCAGGGATTGCCTTTTATATAGTAAATTTTCAAAAAACTAATTTTATACTGTCGCAAATTTTATGTGCGCCAGGGATTGCCTTTTCTATAGTAAATTATTCAAAAACTAATTTTCAACTGTCACAAATTTTATGTGCGCCAGGGATTGCCTTTTCTATAGTAAATTATTCAAAAAATAATTTTCTACTGTCGCAAATTTTAATTGCGCCAGGGATTGCCTTTTCTATAGTAAATTATTCAAAAACTAATTTTCAACTGTCACAAATTTTATGTGCGCCAGGGATTGCCTTTTCTATAGTAAATTATTCAAAAAATAATTTTCTACTGTCACAAATTTTAATTGCGCCAGGGATTGCCTTTTCTACAGTAAATTATTCAAAAACTAATTTTCTACTGTCGCAAATTTTAATTGCGCCAGGGATTGCCTTTTCTATAGTAAATTATTCAAAAAATAATTTTATACTGTCGCAAATTTTAATTGCGCCAGGGATTGCCTTTTCTACAGTAAATTATTCAAAAACTAATTTTCTACTGTCGCAAATTTTAATTGCGCCAGGGATTGCCTTTTCTATAGTAAATTTTTCAAAAACTAATTTTCTACTGTCGCAAATTTTAATTGCGCCAGGGATTGCCTTTTCTATAGTAAATTATTCAAAAAATAATTTTCTACTGTCGCAAATTTTAAATATCCCAGGGATTGCCTTTTCTACAGTAAATTATTCAAAAAATAATTTTTTACTGTCGCAAATTTTATGTGCGCCAGGGATTGACTTTTCTATAGTAAATTATTCAAAAAATAATTTTATACTGTCGCAAATTTTAATTACGCCAGGGATTGCCTTTTCTATAGTAAATTATTCAAAAAATAATTTTATACTGTCGCAAATTTTATGTGCGCCAGGGATTGACTTTTCTATAGTAAATTATTCAAAAAATAATTTTCTACTGTCGCAAATTTAAATATCCCAGGGATTGCCTTTTCTACAGTAAATTATTCAAAAAATAATTTTCTACTGTCGCAACTTTTATGTGCGCCAGGGATTGCCTTTTCTATAGTAAATTATTCAAAAACTAATTTTATACTGTCACAAATTTTAATTGCGCCAGGGATTGACTTTTCTATAGTAAATTATTCAAAAAATAATTTTATACTGTCGCAAATTTTATGTGCGCCAGGGATTGCCTTTTCTACAGTAAATTATTCAAAAATTAATTTTTTACTGTCGCAAATTTTATGTGCGCCAGGGATTGCCTTTTCTACAGTAAATTATTCAAAAAATAATTTTCTACTGTCGCAAATTTTATGTGCGCCAGGGATTGCCTTTTCTATAGTAAATTATTCAAAAAATAATTTTCAACTGTCACAAATTTTAATTGCGCCAGGGATTGCCTTTTCTACAGTAAATTTTTCAAAAACTAATTTTTTACTGTCGCAAATTTTATGTGCGCCAGGGATTGCCTTTTCTATAGTAAATTATTCAAAAAATAATTTTCAACTGTCACAAATTTTATGTGCGCCAGGGATTGCCTTTTCTATAGTAAATTATTCAAAAAATAATTTTCTACTGTCACAAATTTTAATTGCGCCAGGGATTGCCTTTTCTACAGTAAATTTTTCAAAAACTAATTTTCTACTGTCGCAAATTTTAAATATCCCAGGGATTGCCTTTTCTACAGTAAATTATTCAAAAACTAATTTTCTACTGTCACAAATTTTAATTGCGCCAGGGATTGCCTTTTCTACAGTAAATTTTTCAAAAACTAATTTTCTACTGTCGCAAATTTTAAATATCCCAGGGATTGCCTTTTCTACAGTAAATTATTCAAAAAATAATTTTTTACTGTCGCAAATATTATGTGCGCCAGGGATTGCCTTTTCTATAGTAAATTATTCAAAAAATAATTTTCTACTGTCGCAAATTTTAATTGCGCCAGGGATTGCCTTTTCTATAGTAAATTTTTCAAAAACTAATTTTCTACTGTCGCAAATTTTAATTGCGCCAGGGATTGACTTTTCTATAGTAAATTATTCAAAAAATAATTTTATACTGTCGCAAATTTTAATTACGCCAGGGATTGCCTTTTCTATAGTAAATTTTTCAAAAACTAATTTTCTACTGTCGCAAATTTTAATTGCGCCAGGGATTGCCTTTTCTATAGTAAATTATTCAAAAAATAATTTTTTACTGTCGCAAATTTTATGTGCGCCAGGGATTGCCTTTTCTATAGTAAATTATTCAAAAAATAATTTTCTACTGTCGCAAATTTTAAATATCCCAGGGATTGCCTTTTCTACAGTAAATTATTCAAAAAATAATTTTCTACTGTCGCAAATTTTATGTGCGCCAGGGATTGCCTTTTCTACAGTAAATTATTCAAAAAATAATTTTCAACTGTCGCAAATTTTATGTGCGCCAGGGATTGACTTTTCTATAGTAAATTATTCAAAAAATAATTTTATACTGTCGCAAATTTTATGTGCGCCAGGGATTGCCTTTTCTATAGTAAATTATTCAAAAAATAATTTTCTACTGTCGCAAATTTTAAATATCCCAGGGATTGCCTTTTCTACAGTAAATTATTCAAAAAATAATTTTCAACTGTCACAAATTTTAATTGCGCCAGGGATTGCCTTTTCTATAGTAAATTTTTCAAAAACTAATTTTCTACTGTCGCAAATTTTAATTGCGCCAGGGATTGACTTTTCTATAGTAAATTATTCAAAAAATAATTTTATACTGTCGCAAATTTTAATTACGCCAGGGATTGCCTTTTCTATAGTAAATTTTTCAAAAACTAATTTTCTACTGTCGCAAATTTTAATTGCGCCAGGGATTGCCTTTTCTACAGTAAATTATTCAAAAAATAATTTTCAACTGTCACAAATTTTAATTGCGCCAGGGATTGCCTTTTCTATAGTAAATTTTTCAAAAACTAATTTTCTACTGTCGCAAATTTTAATTGCGCCAGGGATTGACTTTTCTATAGTAAATTATTCAAAAAATAATTTTATACTGTCGCAAATTTTAATTACGCCAGGGATTGCCTTTTCTATAGTAAATTTTTCAAAAACTAATTTTCTACTGTCGCAAATTTTAATTGCGCCAGGGATTGCCTTTTCTATAGTAAATTTTTCAAAAACTAATTTTCTACTGTCGCAAATTTTAATTGCGCCAGGGATTGACTTTTCTATAGTAAATTATTCAAAAACTAATTTTCTACTGTCGCAAATTTAAATATCCCAGGGATTGCCTTTTCTACAGTAAATTATTCAAAAAATAATTTTTTACTGTCGCAAATTTTATGTGCGCCAGGGATTGACTTTTCTATAGTAAATTATTCAAAAAACTAATTTTCTACTGTCGCAAATTTTAAATATCCCAGGGATTGCCTTTTCTACAGTAAATTATTCAAAAAATAATTTTCAACTGTCACAAATTTTATGTGCGCCAGGGATTGCCTTTTCTATAGTAAATTATTCAAAAACTAATTTTCAACTGTCACAAATTTTATGTGCGCCAGGGATTGACTTTTCTATAGTAAATTATTCAAAAAATAATTTTATACTGTCGCAAATTTTAAATATCCCAGGGATTGCCTTTTCTATAGTAAATTATTCAAAAAATAATTTTCTACTGTCGCAAATTTTAATTGCGCCAGGGATTGCCTTTTCTATAGTAAATTATTCAAAAAATAATTTTCTACTGTCGCAAATTTTAATTACGCCAGGGATTGCCTTTTCTATAGTAAATTATTCAAAAAATAATTTTTATACTGTCGCAAATTTTATGTGCGCCAGGGATTGCCTTTTCTATAGTAAATTATTCAAAAAATAATTTTATACTGTCGCAAATTTTATGTGCGCCAGGGATTGCCTTTTCTATAGTAAATTATTCAAAACTAATTTTCAACTGTCACAAATTTTAATTGCGCCAGGGATTGACTTTTCTATAGTAAATTATTCAAAAAATAATTTTCTACTGTCACAAATTTTAATTGCGCCAGGGATTGCCTTTTCTATAGTAAATTATTCAAAAAATAATTTTCAACTGTCACAAATTTTATGTGCGCCAGGGATTGACTTTTCTATAGTAAATTATTCAAAAAATAATTTTATACTGTCGCAAATTTTAAATTACGCCAGGGATTGCCTTTTCTATAGTAATTATTCAAAAAATAATTTTCTACTGTCGCAAATTTTAAATATCCCAGGGATTGCCTTTTCTACAGTAAATTATTCAAAAAATAATTTTCTACTGTCGCAAATTTTAATTGCGCAAGGGATTGCCTTTTATATAGTAAATTTTTCAAAAACTAATTTATACTGTCGCAAATTTTATGTGCGCCAGGGATTGCCTTTTCTATAGTAAATTATTCAAAAAATAATTTTCTACTGTCGCAAATTTTAAATATCCCAGGGATTGCCTTTTCTACAGTAAATTATTCAAAAAATAATTTTTTACTGTCGCAAATTTTATGTGCGCCAGGATTGCCTTTTCTATAGTAAATTATTCAAAAAATAATTTTATACTGTCGCAAATTTTAAATATCCCAGGATTGCCTTTTCTATAGTAAATTATTCAAAAAATAATTTTCTACTGTCGCAAATTTTAATTGCGCCAGGGATTGCCTTTTCTATAGTAAATTATTCAAAAAATAATTTTCAACTGTCGCAAATTTTAATTACGCCAGGGATTGCCTTTTCTATAGTAAATTATTCAAAAAATAATTTTTACTGTCGCAAATTTTATGTGCGCCAGGGATTGCCTTTTCTATAGTAAATTTTTCAAAAACTAATTTTATACTGTCGCAAATTTTAATTACGCCAGGGATTGCCTTTTCTATAGTAAATTATTCAAAAACTAATTTTCAACTGTCACAAATTTTATGTGCGCCTGGGATTGCCTTTTCTATAGTAAATTATTCAAAAAATAATTTTCAACTGTCACAAATTTTATGTGCGCCAGGGATTGCCTTTTCTATAGTAAATTATTCAAAAATAATTTTCAACTGTCACAAATTTTATGTGCGCCAGGGATTGCCTTTTCTATAGTAAATTATTCAAAAAATAATTTTCAACTGTCACAAATTTTATGTGCGCCAGGGATTGCCTTTTCTATAGTAAATTATTCAAAAACTAATTTTATACTGTCGCAAATTTTAATTGCGCCAGGGATTGCCTTTTCTATAGTAAATTATTCAAAAAATAATTTTCTACTGTCGCAAATTTTAAATATCCCAGGGATTGCCTTTTCTACAGTAAATTATTCAAAAAATAATTTTCTACTGTCGCAAATTTTAATTGCGCCAGGGATTGCCTTTTATATAGTAAATTTTTCAAAAACTAATTTTCTACTGTCGCAAATTTTATGTGCGCCAGGGATTGCCTTTTCTATAGTAAATTATTCAAAAAATAATTTTCAACTGTCACAAATTTTATGTGCGCCAGGGATTGCCTTTTCTATAGTAAATTATTCAAAAACTAATTTTATACTGTCGCAAATTTAATTGCGCCAGGGATTGACTTTTCTATAGTAAATTATTCAAAAAATAATTTTTTACTGTCGCAAATTTTATGTGCGCCAGGGATTGACTTTTCTATAGTAAATTTTTCAAAAAATAATTTTCAACTGTCGCAAATTTTAATTGCGCCAGGGATTGCCTTTTCTATAGTAAATTATTCAAAAAATAATTTTATACTGTCGCAAATTTTAAATATCCCAGGGATTGCCTTTTCTACAGTAAATTTTTCAAAAACTAATTTTATACTGTCGCAAATTTTATGTGCGCCAGGGATTGCCTTTTCTATAGTAAATTATTCAAAAAATAATTTTCAACTGTCACAAATTTTATGTGCGCCAGGGATTGCCTTTTCTATAGTAAATTATTCAAAAAATAATTTTCAACTGTCACAAATTTTAATTGCGCCAGGGATTGCCTTTTCTACAGTAAATTATTCAAAAAATAATTTTCTACTGTCGCAAATTTTAATTACGCCAGGGATTGCCTTTTCTATAGTAAATTATTCAAAAACTAATTTTCAACTGTCACAAATTTTAATTGCGCCAGGGATTGACTTTTCTATAGTAAATTATTCAAAAAATAATTTTCTACTGTCACAAATTTTAATTGCGCCAGGGATTGCCTTTTCTACAGTAAATTTTTCAAAAACTAATTTTATACTGTCGCAAATTTAATTGCGCCAGGGATTGCCTTTTCTATAGTAAATTATTCAAAAAATAATTTTCTACTGTCGCAAATTTTAAATATCCCAGGGATTGCCTTTTCTACAGTAAATTATTCAAAAAATAATTTTCTACTGTCGCAAATTTTAATTGCGCCAGGGATTGCCTTTTATATAGTAAATTTTTCAAAAACTAATTTCTACTGTCGCAAATTTTATGTGCGCCAGGGATTGCCTTTTCTATAGTAAATTATTCAAAAAATAATTTTCAACTGTCACAAATTTTATGTGCGCCAGGGATTGCCTTTTCTATAGTAAATTATTCAAAAATAATTTTCAACTGTCACAAATTTTAATTGCGCCAGGGATTGCCTTTTCTACAGTAAATTATTCAAAAAATAATTTTCTACTGTCGCAAATTTTAATTGCGCCAGGGATTGCCTTTTCTATAGTAAATTATTCAAAAAATAATTTTCTACTGTCGCAAATTTTAAATATCCCAGGGATTGCCTTTTCTACAGTAAATTATTCAAAAAATAATTTTCTACTGTCGCAAATTTTAATTGCGCCAGGGATTGCCTTTTCTATAGTAAATTATTCAAAAAATAATTTTCAACTGTCACAAATTTTATGTGCGCCAGGGATTGCCTTTTCTATAGTAAATTATTCAAAAAATAATTTTCAACTGTCACAAATTTTAATTGCGCCAGGGATTGCCTTTTCTACAGTAAATTATTCAAAAAATAATTTTCTACTGTCGCAAATTTTTAATTACGCCAGGGATTGCCTTTTCTATAGTAAATTATCAAAAACTAATTTTCAACTGTCACAAATTTTAATTGCGCCAGGGATTGACTTTTCTATAGTAAATTATTCAAAAAATAATTTTATACTGTCGCAAATTTTATGTGCGCCAGGGATTGCCTTTTCTATAGTAAATTATTCAAAAAATAATTTTCAACTGTCACAAATTTTATGTGCGCCAGGGATTGCCTTTTATAT
This sequence comes from Dioctria linearis, assembly GCA_963930735.1. Classification (NCBI taxonomy): domain Eukaryota; kingdom Metazoa; phylum Arthropoda; class Insecta; order Diptera; family Asilidae; genus Dioctria; species Dioctria linearis. Next base: position 56,418 of record CAWVNZ010001618.1, on the reverse strand, counting down.
AGTAAATTTTTCAAAAACTAATTTTATACTGTCGCAAATTTATGTGCGCCAGGGATTGCCTTTTCTATAGTAAATTATTCAAAAAATAATTTTCAACTGTCACAAATTTTAATTGCGCCAGGGATTGCCTTTTCTATAGTAAATTTTTCAAAAACTAATTTTCTACTGTCGCAAATTTTAAATATCCCAGGGATTGCCTTTTCTACAGTAAATTATTCAAAAAATAATTTTTTACTGTCGCAAATTTTAATTACGCCAGGGATTGCCTTTTCTACAGTAAATTATTCAAAAAATAATTTTCTACTGTCGCAAATTTTAAATATCCCAGGGATTGCCTTTTCTATAGTAAATTTTTCAAAAACTAATTTTATACTGTCGCAAATTTTAATTGCGCCAGGGATTGCCTTTTCTACAGTAAATTATTCAAAAAAATAATTTTCAACTGTCACAAATTTTAATTGCGCCAGGGATTGCCTTTTCTATAGTAAATTATTCAAAAACTAATTTTATACTGTCGCAAATTTTAATTACGCCAGGGATTGCCTTTTCTATAGTAAATTATTCAAAAAATAATTTTCAACTGTCGCAAATTTTAAATATCCCAGGGATTGCCTTTTCTATAGTAAATTATTCAAAAAATAATTTTCTACTGTCGCAAATTTTAATTGCGCCAGGGATTGCCTTTTCTATAGTAAATTATTCAAAAAATAATTTTCTACTGTCGCAAATTTTAAATATCCCAGGGATTGCCTTTTCTACAGTAAATTATTCAAAAAATAATTTTCTACTGTCGCAAATTTTAATTGCGCCAGGGATTGCCTTTTATATAGTAAATTTTTCAAAAACTAATTTTATACTGTCGCAAATTTTATGTGCGCCAGGGATTGCCTTTTCTATAGTAAATTATTCAAAAACTAATTTTCAACTGTCACAAATTTTATGTGCGCCAGGGATTGCCTTTTCTATAGTAAATTATTCAAAAAATAATTTTCTACTGTCGCAAATTTTAATTGCGCCAGGGATTGCCTTTTCTATAGTAAATTATTCAAAAACTAATTTTCAACTGTCACAAATTTTATGTGCGCCAGGGATTGCCTTTTATATAGTAAATTATTCAAAAAATAATTTTCTACTGTCACAAATTTTAATTGCGCCAGGGATTGCCTTTTCTACAGTAAATTATTCAAAAACTAATTTTCTACTGTCGCAAATTTTAATTGCGCCAGGGATTGCCTTTTCTATAGTAAATTATTCAAAAAATAATTTTATACTGTCGCAAATTTTAATTGCGCCAGGGATTGCCTTTTCTACAGTAAATTATTCAAAAACTAATTTTCTACTGTCGCAAATTTTAATTGCGCCAGGGATTGCCTTTTCTATAGTAAATTTTTCAAAAACTAATTTTCTACTGTCGCAAATTTTAATTGCGCCAGGGATTGCCTTTTCTATAGTAAATTATTCAAAAAATAATTTTCTACTGTCGCAAATTTTAAATATCCCAGGGATTGCCTTTTCTACAGTAAATTATTCAAAAAATAATTTTTTACTGTCGCAAATTTTATGTGCGCCAGGGATTGACTTTTCTATAGTAAATTATTCAAAAAATAATTTTATACTGTCGCAAATTTTAATTACGCCAGGGATTGCCTTTTCTATAGTAAATTATTCAAAAAATAATTTTATACTGTCGCAAATTTTATGTGCGCCAGGGATTGACTTTTCTATAGTAAATTATTCAAAAAATAATTTTCTACTGTCGCAAATTTTAAATATCCCAGGGATTGCCTTTTCTACAGTAAATTATTCAAAAAATAATTTTCTACTGTCGCAACTTTTATGTGCGCCAGGGATTGCCTTTTCTATAGTAAATTATTCAAAAACTAATTTTATACTGTCACAAATTTTAATTGCGCCAGGGATTGACTTTTCTATAGTAAATTATTCAAAAAATAATTTTATACTGTCGCAAATTTTATGTGCGCCAGGGATTGCCTTTTCTACAGTAAATTATTCAAAAATTAATTTTTTACTGTTGCAAATTTTATGTGCGCCAGGGATTGCCTTTTCTACAGTAAATTATTCAAAAAATAATTTTCTACTGTCGCAAATTTTATGTGCGCCAGGGATTGCCTTTTCTATAGTAAATTATTCAAAAAATAATTTTCAACTGTCACAAATTTTAATTGCGCCAGGGATTGCCTTTTCTACAGTAAATTTTTCAAAAACTAATTTTTTACTGTCGCAAATTTTATGTGCGCCAGGGATTGCCTTTTCTATAGTAAATTATTCAAAAAATAATTTTCAACTGTCACAAATTTTATGTGCGCCAGGGATTGCCTTTTCTATAGTAAATTATTCAAAAAATAATTTTCTACTGTCACAAATTTTAATTGCGCCAGGGATTGCCTTTTCTACAGTAAATTTTTCAAAAACTAATTTTCTACTGTCGCAAATTTTAAATATCCCAGGGATTGCCTTTTCTACAGTAAATTATTCAAAAACTAATTTTCTACTGTCACAAATTTTAATTGCGCCAGGGATTGCCTTTTCTACAGTAAATTTTTCAAAAACTAATTTTCTACTGTCGCAAATTTTAAATATCCCAGGGATTGCCTTTTCTACAGTAAATTATTCAAAAAATAATTTTTTACTGTCGCAAATTTTATGTGCGCCAGGGATTGCCTTTTCTATAGTAAATTATTCAAAAAATAATTTTCTACTGTCGCAAATTTTAATTGCGCCAGGGATTGCCTTTTCTATAGTAAATTTTTCAAAAACTAATTTTCTACTGTCGCAAATTTTAATTGCGCCAGGGATTGACTTTTCTATAGTAAATTATTCAAAAAATAATTTTATACTGTCGCAAATTTTAATTACGCCAGGGATTGCCTTTTCTATAGTAAATTTTTCAAAAACTAATTTTCTACTGTCGCAAATTTTAATTGCGCCAGGGATTGCCTTTTCTATAGTAAATTATTCAAAAAATAATTTTTTACTGTCGCAAATTTTATGTGCGCCAGGGATTGCCTTTTCTATAGTAAATTATTCAAAAAATAATTTTCTACTGTCGCAAATTTTAAATATCCCAGGGATTGCCTTTTCTACAGTAAATTATTCAAAAAATAATTTTCTACTGTCGAAAATTTTATGTGCGCCAGGGATTGCCTTTTCTACAGTAAATTATTCAAAAAATAATTTTCAACTGTCGCAAATTTTATGTGCGCCAGGGATTGACTTTTCTATAGTAAATTATTCAAAAAATAATTTTATACTGTCGCAAATTTTATGTGCGCCAGGGATTGCCTTTTCTATAGTAAATTATTCAAAAAATAATTTTCTACTGTCGCAAATTTTAAATATCCCAGGGATTGCCTTTTCTACAGTAAATTATTCAAAAAATAATTTTCAACTGTCACAAATTTTAATTGCGCCAGGGATTGCCTTTTCTATAGTAAATTTTTCAAAAACTAATTTTCTACTGTCACAAATTTTAATTGCGCCAGGGATTGACTTTTCTATAGTAAATTATTCAAAAAATAATTTTATACTGTCGCAAATTTTAATTACGCCAGGGATTGCCTTTTCTATAGTAAATTTTTCAAAAACTAATTTTCTACTGTCGCAAATTTTAATTGCGCCAGGGATTGCCTTTTCTACAGTAAATTATTCAAAAAATAATTTTCAACTGTCACAAATTTTAATTGCGCCAGGGATTGCCTTTTCTATAGTAAATTTTTCAAAAACTAATTTTCTACTGTCGCAAATTTTAATTGCGCCAGGGATTGACTTTTCTATAGTAAATTATTCAAAAAATAATTTTATACTGTCGCAAATTTTAATTACGCCAGGGATTGCCTTTTCTATAGTAAATTTTTCAAAAACTAATTTTCTACTGTCGCAAATTTTAATTGCGCCAGGGATTGCCTTTTCTATAGTAAATTTTTCAAAAACTAATTTTCTACTGTCGCAAATTTTAATTGCGCCAGGGATTGACTTTTCTATAGTAAATTATTCAAAAACTAATTTTCTACTGTCGCAAATTTTAAATATCCCAGGGATTGCCTTTTCTACAGTAAATTATTCAAAAAATAATTTTTTACTGTCGCAAATTTTATGTGCGCCAGGGATTGACTTTTCTATAGTAAATTATTCAAAAACTAATTTTCTACTGTCGCAAATTTTAAATATCCCAGGGATTGCCTTTTCTACAGTAAATTATTCAAAAAATAATTTTCAACTGTCACAAATTTTATGTGCGCCAGGGATTGCCTTTTCTATAGTAAATTATTCAAAAACTAATTTTCAACTGTCACAAATTTTATGTGCGCCAGGGATTGACTTTTCTATAGTAAATTATTCAAAAAATAATTTTATACTGTCGCAAATTTTAAATATCCCAGGGATTGCCTTTTCTATAGTAAATTATTCAAAAAATAATTTTCTACTGTCGCAAATTTTAATTGCGCCAGGGATTGCCTTTTCTATAGTAAATTATTCAAAAAATAATTTTCTACTGTCGCAAATTTTAATTACGCCAGGGATTGCCTTTTCTATAGTAAATTATTCAAAAAATAATTTTATACTGTCGCAAATTTTATGTGCGCCAGGGATTGCCTTTTCTATAGTAAATTATTCAAAAAATAATTTTATACTGTCGCAAATTTTATGTGCGCCAGGGATTGCCTTTTCTATAGTAAATTATTCAAAAACTAATTTTCAACTGTCACAAATTTTAATTGCGCCAGGGATTGACTTTTCTATAGTAAATTATTCAAAAAATAATTTTCTACTGTCACAAATTTTAATTGCGCCAGGGATTGCCTTTTCTATAGTAAATTATTCAAAAAATAATTTTCAACTGTCACAAATTTTATGTGCGCCAGGGATTGACTTTTCTATAGTAAATTATTCAAAAAATAATTTTATACTGTCGCAAATTTTAATTACGCCAGGGATTGCCTTTTCTATAGTAAATTATTCAAAAAATAATTTTCTACTGTCGCAAATTTTAAATATCCCAGGGATTGCCTTTTCTACAGTAAATTATTCAAAAAATAATTTTCTACTGTCGCAAATTTTAATTGCGCCAGGGATTGCCTTTTATATAGTAAATTTTTCAAAAACTAATTTTATACTGTCGCAAATTTTATGTGCGCCAGGGATTGCCTTTTCTATAGTAAATTATTCAAAAAATAATTTTCTACTGTCGCAAATTTTAAATATCCCAGGGATTGCCTTTTCTACAGTAAATTATTCAAAAAATAATTTTTTACTGTCGCAAATTTTATGTGCGCCAGGGATTGCCTTTTCTATAGTAAATTATTCAAAAAATAATTTTATACTGTCGCAAATTTTAAATATCCCAGGGATTGCCTTTTCTATAGTAAATTATTCAAAAAATAATTTTCTACTGTCGCAAATTTTAATTGCGCCAGGGATTGCCTTTTCTATAGTAAATTATTCAAAAAATAATTTTCAACTGTCGCAAATTTTAATTACGCCAGGGATTGCCTTTTCTATAGTAAATTATTCAAAAAATAATTTTTTACTGTCGCAAATTTTATGTGCGCCAGGGATTGCCTTTTCTATAGTAAATTTTTCAAAAACTAATTTTATACTGTCGCAAATTTTAATTACGCCAGGGATTGCCTTTTCTATAGTAAATTATTCAAAAACTAATTTTCAACTGTCACAAATTTTATGTGCGCCTGGGATTGCCTTTTCTATAGTAAATTATTCAAAAAATAATTTTCAACTGTCACAAATTTTATGTGCGCCAGGGATTGCCTTTTCTATAGTAAATTATTCAAAAAAATAATTTTCAACTGTCACAAATTTTATGTGCGCCAGGGATTGCCTTTTCTATAGTAAATTATTCAAAAAATAATTTTCAACTGTCACAAATTTTATGTGCGCCAGGGATTGCCTTTTCTATAGTAAATTATTCAAAAACTAATTTTATACTGTCGCAAATTTTAATTGCGCCAGGGATTGCCTTTTCTATAGTAAATTATTCAAAAAATAATTTTCTACTGTCGCAAATTTTAAATATCCCAGGGATTGCCTTTTCTACAGTAAATTATTCAAAAAATAATTTTCTACTGTCGCAAATTTTAATTGCGCCAGGGATTGCCTTTTATATAGTAAATTTTTCAAAAACTAATTTTCTACTGTCGCAAATTTTATGTGCGCCAGGGATTGCCTTTTCTATAGTAAATTATTCAAAAAATAATTTTCAACTGTCACAAATTTTATGTGCGCCAGGGATTGCCTTTTCTATAGTAAATTATTCAAAAACTAATTTTATACTGTCGCAAATTTTAATTGCGCCAGGGATTGACTTTTCTATAGTAAATTATTCAAAAAATAATTTTTTACTGTCGCAAATTTTATGTGCGCCAGGGATTGACTTTTCTATAGTAAATTTTTCAAAAAATAGTTTTCAACTGTCGCAAATTTTAATTGCGCCAGGTATTGCCTTTTCTATAGTAAATTATTCAAAAAATAATTTTATACTGTCGCAAATTTTAAATATCCCAGGGATTGCCTTTTCTACAGTAAATTTTTCAAAAACTAATTTTATACTGTCGCAAATTTTATGTGCGCCAGGGATTGCCTTTTCTATAGTAAATTATTCAAAAAATAATTTTCAACTGTCACAAATTTTATGTGCGCCAGGGATTGCCTTTTCTATAGTAAATTATTCAAAAAATAATTTTCAACTGTCACAAATTTTAATTGCGCCAGGGATTGCCTTTTCTACAGTAAATTATTCAAAAAATAATTTTCTACTGTCGCAAATTTTAATTACGCCAGGGATTGCCTTTTCTATAGTAAATTATTCAAAAACTAATTTTCAACTGTCACAAATTTTAATTGCGCCAGGGATTGACTTTTCTATAGTAAATTATTCAAAAAATAATTTTCTACTGTCACAAATTTTAATTGCGCCAGGGATTGCCTTTTCTACAGTAAATTTTTCAAAAACTAATTTTATACTGTCGCAAATTTTAATTGCGCCAGGGATTGCCTTTTCTATAGTAAATTATTCAAAAAATAATTTTCTACTGTCGCAAATTTTTAAATATCCCAGGGATTGCCTTTTCTACAGTAAATTATTCAAAAAATAATTTTCTACTGTCGCAAATTTTAATTGCGCCAGGGATTGCCTTTTATATAGTAAATTTTTCAAAAACTAATTTTCTACTGTCGCAAATTTTATGTGCGCCAGGGATTGCCTTTTCTATAGTAAATTATTCAAAAAATAATTTTCAACTGTCACAAATTTTATGTGCGCCAGGGATTGCCTTTTCTATAGTAAATTATTCAAAAAATAATTTTCAACTGTCACAAATTTTAATTGCGCCAGGGATTGCCTTTTCTACAGTAAATTATTCAAAAAATAATTTTCTACTGTCGCAAATTTTAATTACGCCAGGGATTGCCTTTTCTATAGTAAATTATTCAAAAACTAATTTTCAACTGTCACAAATTTTAATTGCGCCAGGGATTGACTTTTCTATAGTAAATTATTCAAAAAATAATTTTATACTGTCGCAAATTTTATGTGCGCCAGGGATTGCCTTTTCTATAGTAAATTATTCAAAAAATAATTTTCAACTGTCACAAATTTTATGTGCGCCAGGGATTGCCTTTTATATAGTAAATTTTTCAAAAACTAATTTTATACTGTCGCAAATTTTATGTGCGCCAGGGATTGCCTTTTCTATAGTAAATTATTCAAAAAATAATTTTCAACTGTCACAAATTTTAATTGCGCCAGGGATTGCCTTTTCTATAGTAAATTTTTCAAAAACTAATTTTCTACTGTCGCAAATTTTAAATATCCCAGGGATTGCCTTTTCTACAGTAAATTATTCAAAAAATAATTTTTTACTGTCGCAAATTTTATGTGCGCCAGGGATTGCCTTTTCTATAGTAAATTTTTCAAAAAATAATTTTCAACTGTCGCAAATTTTAATTGCGCCAGGGATTGCCTTTTCTATAGTAAATTATTCAAAAAATAATTTTATACTGTCGCAAATTTTAAATATCCCAGGGATTGCCTTTTCTACAGTAAATTTTTCAAAAACTAATTTTATACTGTCGCAAATTTTATGTGCGCCAGGGATTGCCTTTTCTATAGTAAATTATTCAAAAAATAATTTTCAACTGTCACAAATTTTATGTGCGCCAGGGATTGCCTTTTCTATAGTAAATTATTCAAAAAATAATTTTCAACTGTCACAAATTTTAATTGCGCCAGGGATTGCCTTTTCTACAGTAAATTATTCAAAAAATAATTTTCTACTGTCGCAAATTTTAATTACGCCAGGGATTGCCTTTTCTATAGTAAATTATTCAAAAACTAATTTTCAACTGTCACAAATTTTAATTGCGCCAGGGATTGACTTTTCTATAGTAAATTATTCAAAAAATAATTTTCTACTGTCACAAATTTTAATTGCGCCAGGGATTGCCTTTTCTACAGTAAATTTTTCAAAAACTAATTTTATACTGTCGCAAATTTTAATTGCGCCAGGGATTGCCTTTTCTATAGTAAATTATTCAAAAAATAATTTTCTACTGTCACAAATTTTAATTGCGCCAGGGATTGCCTTTTCTATAGTAAATTATTCAAAAAATAATTTTATACTGTCACAAATTTTAATTGCGCCAGGGATTGCCTTTTCTATAGTAAATTTTTCAAAAACTAATTTTATACTGTCGCAAATTTTAATTGCGCCAGGGATTGCCTTTTCTACAGTAAATTATTCAAAAAATAATTTTCTACTGTCGCAAATTTTATGTGCGCCAGGGATTGCCTTTTCTACAGTAAATTATTCAAAAACTAATTTTCAACTGTCGCAAATTTTAAATATCCCAGGGATTGCCTTTTCTGCAGTAAATTATTCAAAAAATAATTTTCAACTGTCACAAATTTTATGTGCGCCAGGGATTGCCTTTTCTATAGTAAATTATTCAAAAAATAATTTTCTACTGTCGCAAATTTTATGTGCGCCAGGGATTGCCTTTTCTATAGTAAATTATTCAAAAAATAATTTTCAACTGTCACAAATTTTATGTGCGCCAGGGATTGCCTTTTCTATAGTAAATTATTCAAAAACTAATTTTATACTGTCGCAAATTTTAATTGCGCCAGGGATTGCCTTTTCTATAGTAAATTATTCAAAAAATAATTTTTTACTGTCGCAAATTTTATGTGCGCCAGGGATTGCCTTTTCTATAGTAAATTATTCAAAAAATAATTTTATACTGTCGCAAATTTTAAATATCCCAGGGATTGCCTTTTCTACAGTAAATTTTTCAAAAACTAATTTTATACTGTCGCAAATTTTAAATATCCCAGGGATTGCCTTTTCTACAGTAAATTATTCAAAAACTAATTTTCTACTGTCGCAAATTTTAATTGCGCCAGGGATTGCCTTTTCTACAGTAAATTTTTCAAAAAATAATTTTCTACTGTCACAAATTTTAATTGCGCCAGGGATTGCCTTTTCTATAGTAAATTATTCAAAAAATAATTTTCAACTGTCACAAATTTTATGTGCGCCAGGGATTGCCTTTTATATAGTAAATTATTCAAAAACTAATTTTCTACTGTCGCAAATTTTAATTGCGCCAGGGATTGCCTTTTCTACAGTAAATTTTTCAAAAACTAATTTTATACTGTCGCAAATTTTATGTGCGCCAGGGATTGCCTTTTCTATAGTAAATTATTCAAAAAATAATTTTCAACTGTCGCAAATTTTAATTGTGCCAGGGATTGACTTTTCTATAGTAAATTATTCAAAAAATAATTTTTTACTGTCGCAAATTTTATGTGCGCCAGGGATTGCCTTTTCTATAGTAAATTTTTCAAAAACTAATTTTCTACTGTCACAAATTTTAATTGCGCCAGGGATTGCCTTTTCTATAGTAAATTATTCAAAAAATAATTTTTTACTGTCGCAAATTTTAATTGCGCCAGGGATTGCCTTTTCTATAGTAAATTATTCAAAAAATAATTTTCTACTGTCGCAAATTTTAAATATCCCAGGGATTGCCTTTTCTACAGTAAATTATTCAAAAAATAATTTTTTACTGTCGCAAATTTTATGTGCGCCAGGGATTGCCTTTTCTATAGTAAATTATTCAAAAAATAATTTTATACTGTCGCAAATTTTAATTACGCCAGGGATTGCCTTTTCTATAGTAAATTATTCAAAAAATAATTTTTTACTGTAGCAAATTTTAATTGCGCCAGGAATTGCCTTTTCTATAGTAAATTATTCAAAAAATAATTTTTTACTGTCGCAAATTTTATGTGCGCCAGGGATTGACTTTTCTATAGTAAATTATTCAAAAAATAATTTTATACTGTCGCAAATTTTAAATATCCCAGAGATTGCCTTTTCTACAGTAAATTATTCAAAAAATAATTTTTTACTGTCGCAAATTTTATGTGCGCCAGGGATTGCCTTTTCTATAGTAAATTATTCAAAAACTAATTTTCAACTGTCACAAATTTTATGTGCGCCAGGGATTGCCTTTTCTATAGTAAATTTTTCAAAAACTAATTTTCTACTGTCACAAATTTTAATTGCGCCAGGGATTGCCTTTTCTACAGTAAATTTTTCAAAAACTAATTTTATACTGTCGCAAATTTTAATTACGCCAGGGATTGCCTTTTCTATAGTAAATTTTTCAAAAACTAATTTTCTACTGTCGCAAATTTTAAATATCCCAGGGATTGCCTTTTCTACAGTAAATTATTCAAAAAATAATTTTTTACTGTCGCAAATTTTATGTGCGCCAGGGATTGCCTTTTCTATAGTAAATTATTCAAAAAATAATTTTATACTGTCGCAAATTTTAAATATCCCAGGGATTGCCTTTTCTATAGTAAATTATTCAAAAAATAATTTTCTACTGTCGCAAATTTTAATTGCGCCAGGGATTGCCTTTTCTATAGTAAATTATTCAAAAAATAATTTTCTACTGTCGCAAATTTTATGTGCGCCAGGGATTGCCTTTTCTATAGTAAATTATTCAAAAAATAATTTTATACTGTCGCAAATTTTAATTACGCCAGGGATTGCCTTTTCTATAGTAAATTATTCAAAAAATAATTTTATACTGTCGCAAATTTTATGTGCGCCAGGGATTGACTTTTCTATAGTAAATTATTCAAAAAATAATTTTATACTGTCGCAAATTTTAAATATCCCAGGGATTGCCTTTTCTACAGTAAATTATTCAAAAAATAATTTTTTACTGTCGCAAATTTTATGTGCGCCAGGGATTGCCTTTTCTATAGTAAATTATTCAAAAACTAATTTTCAACTGTCACAAATTTTATGTGCGCCAGGGATTGCCTTTTCTATAGTAAATTATTCAAAAAATAATTTTTTACTGTCGCAAATTTTATGTGCGCCAGGGATTGCCTTTTCTATAGTAAATTTTTCAAAAACTAATTTTCTACTGTCACAAATTTTAATTGCGCCAGGGATTGCCTTTTCTATAGTAAATTATTCAAAAAATAATTTTATACTGTCGCAAATTTTATGTGCGCCAGGGATTGCCTTTTCTATAGTAAATTATTCAAAAACTAATTTTATACTGTCGCAAATTTTAATTGCGCCAGGGATTGCCTTTTCTATAGTAAATTATTCAAAAAATAATTTTATACTGTCGCAAATTTTAATTACGCCAGGGATTGCCTTTTCTACAGTAAATTATTCAAAAAATAATTTTTTACTGTCGCAAATTTTATGTGCGCCAGGGATTGCCTTTTCTATAGTAAATTATTCAAAAAATAATTTTATACTGTCGCAAATTTTATGTGCGCCAGGGATTGACTTTTCTATAGTAAATTATTCAAAAAATAATTTTATACTGTCGCAAATTTTAAATATCCCAGGGATTGCCTTTTCTACAGTAAATTATTCAAAAAATAATTTTCTACTGTCGCAAATTTTAATTGCGCCAGGGATTGCCTTTTCTATAGTAAATTATTCAAAAAATAATTTTCTACTGTCGCAAATTTTAATTACGCCAGGGATTGCCTTTTCTATAGTAAATTATTCAAAAAATAATTTTATACTGTCGCAAATTTTATGTGCGCCAGGGATTGCCTTTTCTATAGTAAATTATTCAAAAAATAATTTTCTACTGTCGCAAATTTTAAATATCCCAGGGATTGCCTTTTCTACAGTAAATTATTCAAAAAATAATTTTTTACTGTCGCAAATTTTAATTACGCCAGGGATTGCCTTTTCTATAGTAAATTATTCAAAAAATAATTTTATACTGTCGCAAATTTTAATTACGCCAGGGATTGCCTTTTCTATAGTAAATTATTCAAAAAATAATTTTCTACTGTCGCAAATTTTAATTACGCCAGGGATTGCCTTTTCTATAGTAAATTATTCAAAAAATAATTTTATACTGTCGCAAATTTTATGTGCGCCAGGGATTGCCTTTTCTATAGTAAATTATTCAAAAAATAATTTTCTACTGTCGCAAATTTTAAATATCCCAGGGATTGCCTTTTCTACAGTAAATTATTCAAAAAATAATTTTTTACTGTCACAAATTTTAATTGCGCCAGGGATTGCCTTTTCTACAGTAAATTTTTCAAAAACTAATTTTATACTGTCGCAAATTTTAATTACGCCAGGGATTGCCTTTTCTATAGTAAATTTTTCAAAAACTAATTTTCTACTGTCGCAAATTTTAAATATCCCAGGGATTGCCTTTTCTACAGTAAATTATTCAAAAAATAATTTTTTACTGTCGCAAATTTTATGTGCGCCAGGGATTGCCTTTTCTATAGTAAATTATTCAAAAAATAATTTTTTACTGTCGCAAATTTTATGTGCGCCAGGGATTGCCTTTTCTATAGTAAATTATTCAAAAAATAAATTTTATACTGTCGCAAATTTTATGTGCGCCAGGGATTGACTTTTCTATAGTAAATTATTCAAAAAATAATTTTATACTGTCGCAAATTTTAAATATCCCCAGGGATTGCCTTTTCTACAGTAAATTATTCAAAAAATAATTTTCAACTGTCACAAATTTTAATTGCGCCAGGGATTGACTTTTCTATAGTAAATTATTCAAAAAATAATTTTTTTACTGTCGCAAATTTTATGTGCGCCAGGGATTGCCTTTTCTATAGTAAATTATTCAAAAAATAATTTTCTACTGTCGCAAATTTTAAATATCCCAGGGATTGCCTTTTCTACAGTAAATTATTCAAAAAATAATTTTCTACTGTCGCAAATTTTAATTGCGCCAGGGATTGCCTTTTATATAGTAAATTTTTCAAAAACTAATTTTATACTGTCGCAAATTTTATGTGCGCCAGGGATTGACTTTTCTATAGTAAATTATTCAAAAAATAATTTTATACTGTCGCAAATTTTACGTGCGCCAGGGATTGCCTTTTCTATAGTAAATTATTCAAAAACTAATTTTATACTGTCGCAAATTTTAATTGCGCCAGGGATTGCCTTTTCTATAGTAAATTATTCAAAAAATAATTTTTTACTGTCGCAAATTTTAATTGCGCCAGGGAATGACTTTCTATAGTAAATTATTCAAAAAATAATTTTCTACTGTCACAAATTTTAAATATCCCAGGGATTGCCTTTTCTACAGTAAATTATTCAAAAAATAATTTTCTACTGTCGCAAATTTTATGTGCGCCAGGGATTGCCTTTTCTATAGTAAATTATTCAAAAAACTAATTTTATACTGTCGCAAATTTTATGTGCGCCAGGGATTGACTTTTCTATAGTAAATTATTCAAAAAATAATTTTCTACTGTCGCAAATTTTAAATATCCCAGGGATTGCCTTTTTCTACAGTAAATTATTCGAAAACTAATTTTATACTGTCACAAATTTTATGTGCGCCAGGGATTGCCTTTTCTATAGTAAATTATTCAAAAACTAATTTTCTACTGTCGCAAATTTTAAATATCCCAGGGATTGCCTTTTCTACAGTAAATTATTCAAAAAATAATTTTCTACTGTCGCAAATTTTAATTGCGCCAGGGATTGCCTTTTCTATAGTAAATTATTCAAAAAATAATTTTCTACTGTCGCAAATTTTAAATATCCCAGGGATTGCCTTTTCTATAGTAAATTATTCAAAAACTAATTTTCTACTGTCGCAAATTTTAAATATCCCAGGGGATTGCCTTTTCTACAGTAAATTATTCAAAAAATAATTTTCTACTGTCGCAAATTTTAATTGCGCCAGGGATTGCCTTTTCTATAGTAAATTATTCAAAAAATAATTTTCAACTGTCACAAATTTTAAATATCCCAGGGATTGCCTTTTCTATAGTAAATTTTTCAAAACTAATTTTCTACTGTCGCAAATTTTTAATTGCGCTAGGGATTGCCTTTTCTATAGTAAATTATTCAAAAAATAATTTTATACTGTCGCAAATTTTAATTGCGCCAGGGATTGACTTTTCTATAGTAAATTATTCAAAAACTAATTTTCTACTGTCGCAAATTTTAAATATCCCAGGGATTGCCTTTTCTACAGTAAATTATTCAAAAAATAATTTTCTACTGTCGCAAATTTTAATTGCGCCAGGGATTGCCTTTTCTATAGTAAATTATTCAAAAAATAATTTTCAACTGTCACAAATTTTATGTGCGCCAGGGATTGCCTTTTCTATAGTAAATTATTCAAAAACTAATTTTATACTGTCGCAAATTTTAATTGCGCCAGGGATTGACTTTTCTATAGTAAATTATTCAAAAAATAATTTTCTACTGTCGCAAATTTTAATTGCGCCAGGGATTGCCTTTTCTATAGTAAATTATTCAAAAACTAATTTTCTACTGTCGCAAATTTTAAATATCCCAGGGATTGACTTTTCTATAGTAAATTATTCAAAAAATAATTTTCTACTGTCGCAAATTTTAATTGCGCCAGGGATTGCCTTTTCTATAGTAAATTATTCAAAAAATAATTTTCTACTGTCGCAAATTTTAAATATCCCAGGGATTGCCTTTTCTACAGTAAATTATTCAAAAAATAATTTTCTACTGTCGCAAATTTTATGTGCGCCAGGGATTGCCTTTTCTATAGTAAATTATTCAAAAACTAATTTTATACTGTCACAAATTTTAATTGCGCCAGGGATTGACTTTTCTATAGTAAATTATTCAAAAACTAATTTTATACTGTCGCAAATTTTATGTGCGCCAGGGATTGCCTTTTCTACAGTAAATTATTCAAAAAATAATTTTCAACTGTCACAAATTTTAATTGCGCCAGGGATTGACTTTTCTACAGTAAATTATTCAAAAAATAATTTTATACTGTCGCAAATTTTAAATATCCCAGGGATTGCCTTTTCTATAGTAAATTTTTCAAAAACTAATTTTCTACTGTCGCAAATTTTAATTACGCCAGGGATTGCCTTTTATATAGTAAATTATTCAAAAACTAATTTTATACTGTCACAAATTTTAATTGCGCCAGGGATTGCCTTTTCTATAGTAAATTATTCAAAAAATAATTTTATACTGTCGCAAATTTTAAATATCCCAGGGATTGCCTTTTCTATAGTAAATTATTCAAAAACTAATTTTATACTGTCGCAAATTTTAATTGCGCCAGGGATTGCCTTTTATATAGTAAATTTTTTCAAAAACTAATTTTATACTGTCACAAATTTTATGTGCGCCAGGGATTGCCTTTTCTATAGTAAATTTTTCAAAAACTAATTTTCTACTGTCGCAAATTTTAAATATCCCAGTGATTGCCTTTTCTATAGTAAATTATTCAAAAACTAATTTTATACTGTCGCAAATTTTAATTGCGCCAGGGATTGCCTTTTCTATAGTAAATTATTCAAAAACTAATTTTATACTGTCGCAAATTTTAAATATCCCAGGGATTGCCTTTTCTATAGTAAATTATTCAAAAAATAATTTTATACTGTCGCAAATTTTAAATGCGCCAGGGATTGCCCTTTTCTATAGTAAATTATTCAAAAAATAATTTTCTACTGTCGCAAATTTTAAATATCCCAGGGATTGCCTTTTCTATAGTAAATTTTTCAAAAACTAATTTTATACACTAATTTTATACTGTCACAAATTTTATGTGCGCCAGGGATTGCCTTTTCTATAGTAAATTTTTCAAAAACTATTTTATACTGTCACAAATTTTAATTACGCCAGGGATTGCCTTTTATATAGTAAATTATTCAAAAACTAATTTTCTACTGTCGCAAATTTTAAATATCCCAGGGATTGCCTTTTCTATAGTAAATTATTCAAAAACTAATTTTATACTGTCGCAATTTTAATTGCGCCAGGGATTGCCTTTTCTATAGTAAATTATTCAAAAATAATTTTCTACTGTCGCAAATTTTAATATCCCAGGATTGCCTTTTATATAGTAAATTATTCAAAAAATAATTTTATACTGTCACAAATTTTATGTGCGCCAGGGATTGCCTTTTCTATAGTAAATTATTCAAAAACTAATTTTCTACTGTCGCAAATTTTAAATATCCCAGGATTGCCTTTTATATAGTAAATTTTTCAAAAACTATTTTTCTACTGTCGCAAATTTTAAATATCCCAGGGATTGCCTTTTCTATAGTAAATATTCAAAAACTAATTTTATACTGTCGCAAATTTTAATTGCGCCAGGGATGCCTTTTCTATAGTAAATTATTCAAAAAATAATTTTCTACTGTCGCAAATTTTAAATATCCCAGGGATTGCCTTTTATATAGTAAATTATTCAAAAAATAATTTTATACTGTCACAAATTTTATGTGCGCCAGGGATTGCCTTTTCTATAGTAAATTATTCAAAAACTAATTTTCTACTGTCGCAAATTTTAAATATCCCAGGGATTGCCTTTTATATAGTAAATTTTTCAAAAACTAATTTTATACTGTCGCAAATTTTAATTGCGCCAGGGATTGCCTTTTCTATAGTAAATTATTCAAAAACTAATTTATACTGTCGCAAATTTTAAATATCCCAGGGATTGCCTTTTCTATAGTAAATTATTCAAAAAATAATTTTATACTGTCGCAAATTTTAAATATCCCAGGGATTGCCTTTTCTATAGTAAATTATTCAAAACTAATTTTATACTGTCGCAAATTTTAATTGCGCCAGGGATTGCCTTTTATATAGTAAATTTTTCAAAACTAATTTTATACTGTCACAAATTTTATGTGCGCCAGGGATTGCCTTTTCTATAGTAAATTTTTCAAAAACTAATTTTATACTGTCACAAATTTTAATTACGCCAGGGATTGCCTTTTATATAGTAAATTATTCAAAAACTAATTTTCTACTGTCGCAAATTTTAAATATCCCAGGGATTGCCTTTTCTATAGTAAATTATTCAAAACTAATTTTATACTGTCGCAAATTTAATTGCGCCAGGGATTGCCTTTTCTATAGTAAATTATTCAAAAAATAATTTTCTACTGTCGCAAATTTTAAATATCCCAGGGATTGCCTTTTATATAGTAAATTATTCAAAAATAATTTTATACTGTCACAAATTTTATGTGCTCCAGGGATTGCCTTTTCTATAGTAAATTATTCAAAAACTAATTTTCTACTGTCGCAAATTTTAAATATCCCAGGGATTGCCTTTTATATAGTAAATTTTTCAAAAACTAATTTTATACTGTCGCAAATTTTAATTGCGCCAGGGATTGCCTTTTCTATAGTAAATTATTCAAAAACTAATTTTATACTGTCGCAAATTTTAAATATCCCAGGGATTGCCTTTTCTACAGTAAATTATTCAAAAAATAATTTTCTACTCTCGCAAATTTTATGTGCGCCAGGGATTGCCTTTTCTATAGTAAATTATTCAAAAAATAATTTTCAACTGTCACAAATTTTATGTGCGCCAGGGATTGCCTTTTCTATAGTAAATTATTCAAAAGCTAATTTTCTACTGTCGCAAATTTTAAATATCCCAGGGATTGCCTTTTCTATAGTAAATTATTCAAAAACTAATTTTATACTGTTGCAAATTTTAAATATCCCAGGGATTGCCTTTTCTATAGTAAATTATTCAAAAACTAATTTTATACTGTCGCAAATTTTAAATATCCCAGGGATTGCCTTTTCTATAGTAAATTATTCAAAAAATAATTTTATACTGTCGCAAATTTTAATTGCGCCAGGGATTGCCTTTTCTATAGTAAATTATTCAAAAAATAATTTTCTACTGTCGCAAATTTTAAATATCCCAGGGATTGCCTTTTCTATAGTAAATTATTCAAAAAATAATTTTATACTGTCGCAAATTTTATGTGCGCCAGGGATTGCCTTTTCTATAGTAAATTATTCAAAAACTAATTTTCAACTGTCACAAATTTTAATTGCGCCAGGGATTGACTTTTCTATAGTAAATTATTCAAAAACTAATTTTCTACTGTCGCAAATTTTAATTGCGCCAGGGATTGCCTTTTCTATAGTAAATTATTCAAAAAATAATTTTCAACTGTCACAAATTTTATGTGCGCCAGGGATTGCCTTTTCTATAGTAAATTATTCAAAAAATAATTTTATACTGTCGCAAATTTTAAATATCCCAGGGATTGCCTTTTCTATAGTAAATTATTCAAAAAATAATTTTCAACTGTCACAAATTTTAATTGCGCCAGGGATTGCCTTTTATATAGTAAATTATTCAAAAACTAATTTTATACTGTCGCAAATTTTAATTGCGCCAGGGATTGCCTTTTCTACAGTAAATTATTCAAAAAATAATTTTATACTGTCGCAAATTTTAATTGCGCCAGGGATTGCCTTTTCTATAGTAAATTATTCAAAAACTAATTTTATACTGTCGCAAATTTTATGTGCGCCAGGGATTGCCTTTTCTATAGTAAATTATTCAAAAAATAATTTTCAACTGTCACAAATTTTAATTGCGCCAGGGATTGCCTTTTCTATAGTAAATTATTCAAAAAATAATTTTCAACTGTCACAAATTTTATGTGCGCCAGGGATTGCCTTTTCTATAGTAAATTATTCAAAAACTAATTTTATACTGTCGCAAATTTTAATTACGCCAGGGATTGCCTTTTCTATAGTAAATTATTCAAAAAATAATTTTCAACTGTCACAAATTTTAATTGCGCCAGGGATTGCCTTTTCTATAGTAAATTATTCAAAAAATAATTTTCAACTGTCACAAATTTTAATTGCGCCAGGGATTGCCTTTTCTATAGTAAATTATTCAAAAAATAATTTTCTACTGTCGCAAATTTTATGTGCGCCAGGGATTGCCTTTTCTATAGTAAATTTTTCAAAAACTAATTTTATACTGTCGCAAATTTTAATTGCGCCAGGGATTGCCTTTTCTACAGTAAATTTTTCAAAAACTAATTTTATACTGTCGCAAATTTTATGTGCGCCAGGGATTGCCTTTTCTATAGTAAATTATTCAAAAAATAATTTTATACTGTCGCAAATTTTAAATATCCCAGGGATTGCCTTTTCTATAGTAAATTATTCAAAAAATAATTTTCAACTGTCACAAATTTTAATTGCGCCAGGGATTGCCTTTTCTATAGTAAATTATTCAAAAAATAATTTTCAACTGTCACAAATTTTAATTGCGCCAGGGATTGCCTTTTCTATAGTAAATTATTCAAAAAATAATTTCAACTGTCACAAATTTTAATTACGCCATTGATTGCCTTTTATATAGTAAATTTTTCAAAAAATAATTTTCAACTGTCACAAATTTTATGTGCGCCAGGGATTGCCTTTCTATAGTAATTATTCAAAAAATAATTTTCAACTGTCACAAATTTTAATTGCGCCAGGGATTGCCTTTTATATAGTAAATTATTCAGAAAATAATTTTCTACTGTCGCAAATTTTAATTGCGCCAGGGATTGCCTTTTATATAGTAATTTTTCAAAAACTAATTTTATACTGTCGCAAATTTTAATTACGCCAGGGATTGCCTTTTATATAGTAAATTTTTCAAAAACTAATTTTATACTGTCACAAATTTTATGTGCGCCAGGGATTGCCTTTTCTATAGTAAATTATTCAAAAACTAATTTTCTACTGTCGCAAATTTTAATTGCGCCAGGGATTGCCTTTTATATAGTAAATTTTTCAAAAACTAATTTTATACTGTCGCAAATTTTAATTGCGCCAGGGATTGCCTTTTATATAGTAAATTATTCAAAAAATAATTTTATACTGTCGCAAATTTTATGTGCGCCAGGGATTGCCTTTTCTATAGTAAATTATTCAAAAAATAATTTTCAACTGTCACAAATTTTAATTGCGCCAGGGATTGCCTTTTCTACAGTAAATTATCAAAAAATAATTTTCAACTGTCACAAATTTTAATTGCGCCAGGGATTGCCTTTTCTATAGTAAATTATTCAAAAACTAATTTTCTACTGTCGCAAATTTTAATTGCGCCAGGGATTGCCTTTTCTATAGTAAATTTTTCAAAAACTAATTTTATACTGTCGCAAATTTTAATTGCGCCAGGAATTGCCTTTTCTATAGTAAATTTTTCAAAAACTAATTTTATACTGTCGCAATTTTAATTGCGCCAGGGATTGCCTTTTCTACAGTAAATTATTCAAAAAATAATTTTCAACTGTCACAAATTTTAATTGCGCCAGGGATTGCCTTTTCTATAGTAAATTATTCAAAAACTAATTTTATACTGTCGCAAATTTTTAATTACGCCAGGGATTGCCTTTTATATAGTAAATTTTTCAAAAACTAATTTTATACTGTCGCAAATTTTAATTACGCCAGGGATTGCCTTTTATATAGTAAATTTTTCAAAAACTAATTTTATACTGTCGCAAATTTTATGTGCGCCAGGGATTGCCTTTTCTATAGTAAATTTTTCAAAACTAATTTTATACTGTCACAAATTTTAATTGCGCCAGGGATTGCCTTTTCTATAGTAAATTTTTCAAAAACTAATTTTATACTGTCACAAATTTTAATTGCGCCAGGGATTGCCTTTTCTATAGTAAATTATTCAAAAAATAATTTTCAACTGTCACAAATTTTAATTGCGCCAGGGATTGCCTTTTCTACAGTAAAGTATTCAAAAACTAATTTTATACTGTCGCAAATTTTATGTGCGCCAGGGATTGCCTTTTCTATAGTAAATTTTTCAAAAACTAATTTTATACTGTCGCAAATTTTAATTACGCCAGGGATTGCCTTTTATATAGTAAATTTTTCAAAAACTAATTTTATACTGTCGCAAATTTTATGTGCGCCAGGGATGCCTTTTATATAGTAAATTATTCAAAAACTAATTTTATACTGTCGCAAATTTTAATTACGCCAGGGATTGCCTTTTATATAGTAAATTTTTCAAAAACTAATTTTATACTGTCGCAAATTTTATGTGCGCCAGGGATTGCCTTTTCTATAGTAAATAATTCAAAAAATAATTTTCTACTGTCGCAAATTTTAATTACGCCAGGGATTGCCTTTTATATAGTAAATTATTCAAAAAATAATTTTATACTGTCGCAAATTTTAAATATCCCAGGGATTGCCTTTTCTATAGTAAATTATTCAAAAACTAATTTTATACTGTCGCAAATTTTAATTGCGCCAGGGATTGCCTTTTATATAGTAAATTATTCAAAAAATAATTTTATACTGTCGCAAATTTTATGTGCGCCAGGGATTGCCTTTTCTATAGTAAATTATTCAAAAAATAATTTTCAACTGTCACAAATTTTAATTGCGCCAGGGATTGACTTTTCTATAGTAAATTATTCAAAAAATAATTTTATACTGTCACAAATTTTAATTGCGCCAGGGATTGCCTTTTCTATAGTAAATTATTCAAAAAATAATTTTATACTGTCGCAAATTTTAATTACGCCAGGGATTGCCTTTTCTACAGTAAATTATTCAAAAACTAATTTTATACTGTCGCAAATTTTATGTGCGCCAGGGATTGCCTTTTCTATAGTAAATTTTTCAAAAACTAATTTTATACTGTCGCAAATTTTAATTACGCCAGGGATTGCCTTTTATATAGTAAATTTTTCAAAAACTAATTTTATACTGTCGCAAATTTTAATTGCGCCAGGGATTGCCTTTTATATAGTAAATTTTTCAAAAAATAATTTTCAACTGTCACAAATTTTAATTGCGCCAGGGATTGCCTTTTATATAGTAAATTTTTCAAAAAATAATTTTCAACTGTCACAAATTTTAATTGCGCCAGGGATTGCCTTTTCTACAGTAAATTATTCAAAAAATAATTTTATACTGTCGCAAATTTTAACTGCGCCAGGGATTGCCTTTTCTATAGTAAATTTTTCAAAAACTAATTTTATACTGTCGCAAATTTTAATTGCGCCAGGGATTGCCTTTTCTACAGTAAATTATTCAAAAAATAATTTTCAACTGTCACAAATTTTAATTACGCCAGGGATTGCCTTTTATATAGTAAATTTTTCAAAAACTAATTTTATACTGTCGCAAATTTTATGTGCGCCAGGGATTGCCTTTTCTATAGTAAATTTTTCAAAAACTAATTTTATACTGTCGCAAATTTTAATTACGCCAGGGATTGCCTTTTATATAGTAAATTTTTCAAAAACTAATTTTATACTGTCGCAAATTTTAATTACGCCAGGGATTGCCTTTTATATAGTAAATTTTTCAAAAACTAATTTTATACTGTCGCAAATTTTATGTGCGCCAGGGATTGCCTTTTCTATAGTAAATTTTTCAAAAACTAATTTTATACTGTCACAAATTTTAATTGCGCCAGGGATTGCCTTTTCTATAGTAAATTTTTCAAAAACTAATTTTATACTGTCACAAATTTTAATTGCGCCAGGGATTGCCTTTTCTATAGTAAATTTTTCAAAAACTAATTTTATACTGTCACAAATTTTAATTGCGCCAGGGATTGCCTTTTCTATAGTAAATTTTTCAAAAACTAATTTTATACTGTCGCAAATTTTAATTGCGCCAGGGATTGCCTTTTCTATAGTAAATTATTCAAAAAATAATTTTCAACTGACACAAATTTTAATTGCGCCAGGGATTGCCTTTTCTATAGTAAATTATTCAAAAAATAATTTTCTACTGTCGCAAATTTTAAGAGCGCCAGGGATTGCCTTTTCTATAGTAAATTATTCAAAAAATAATTTTCTACTGTCGCAAATTTTAATTACGCCAGGGATTGCCTTTTATATAGTAAATTATTCAAAAAATAATTTTATACTGTCGCAAATTTTAATTACGCCAGGGATTGCCTTTTCTATAGTAAATTATTCAAAAAATATTTTTTTACTGTCGCAAATTTTAAATACGCCAGGGATTGCCTTTTCTATAGTAAATTTTGCAAAAAATAATTTTCTACTGTCGCAAATTTTAAGTGCGCCAGGGATTGCCTTTTCTATAGTAAATTATTCAAAAAATAATTTTTTACTGTCGCAAATTTTAATTACGCCAGGGATTGCCTTTTCTATAGTAAATTATTCAAAAAATAATGTCTTACTGTCGCAAATTTTAATTACGCCAGGGATTGCCTTTTCTATAGTAAATTATTCAAAAAATAATTTTCTACTGTCGCAAATTTTAAGTGCGCCAGGGATTGCCTTTTCTATAGTAAATTATTCAAAAAATAATTTTCTACTGTCGCAAATTTTAATTACGCCAGGGATTGCCTTTTCTATAGTAAATTATTCAAAAAATAATTTTATACTCTCGCAAATTTTAATTACGCCAGGGATTGCCTTTTCTATAGTAAATTATTCAAAAAATAATTTTTTACTATCGCAAGTTTTAATTGCGCCAGGGATTGCCTTTTCTACAGTAAATTTTGCAAAAAATAATTTTTTACTGTCGCAAATTTTAATTACGCCAGGGATTGCCTCTTCTATAGTAAATTATTCAAAAAATAATTTTTTACTGTCGCAAGTTTTAATTACGCCAGGGATTGCCTTTTCTATCGTAAATTATTCAAAAAATAATTTTCTACTGTCGCAAATTTTAATTACGCCAGGGATTGCCTTTTATATAGTAAATTATTCAAAAAATAATTTTATACTCTCGCAAATTTTAATTACGCCAGGGATTGCCTTTTCTATAGTAAATTATTCAAAAAATATTTTTTTACTGTCGCAAATTTTAAATACGCCAGGGATTGCCTTTTCTATAGTAAATTTTGCAAAAAATAATTTTCTACTGTCGCAAATTTTAAGTGCGCCAGGGATTGCCTTTTCTATAGTAAATTATTCAAAAAATAATTTTTTACTGTCGCAAATTTTAATTACGCCAGGGATTGCATTTACTATAGTAAATTATTCAAAAAATAATGTTTTACTGTCACAAATTTTAATTACGCCAGGGATTGCCTTTTCTATAGTAAATTATTCAAAAAATAATTTTCTACTGTCGCAAATTTTAAGTGCGCCAGGGATTGCCTTTTCTATAGTAAATTATTCAAAAAATAATTTTCTACTGTCGCAAATTTTAATTACGCCAGGGATTGCCTTTTCTATAGTAAATTATTCAAAAAATAATTTTTTACTATCGCAAGTTTTAATTGCGCCAGGGATTGCCTTTTCTACAGTAAATTTTGCAAAAAATAATTTTTTAATGTCGCAAATTTTAATTACGCCAGGGATTGCCTTTTCTATAGTAAATTATTCAAAAAATAATTTTTTACTGTCGCAAGTTTTAATTACGCCAGGGATTGCCTTTTCTATAGTAAATTATTCAAAAAATAATTTTCTACTGTCGCAAATTTTAATTACGCCAGGGATTGCCTTTTATATAGTAAATTTTTCAAAATTAATTTTATACTGTCGCAAATTTTAAATACGTCAGGGATTGCCTTTTCTATAGTAAATTATTCAAAAAATAATTTTCTACTGTCGCAAATTTTAATTACGCCAGGGATTGCCTTTTCTATAGTAAATTATTCAAAAAATAATTTTATACTGTCGCAAATTTTAATTACGCCAGGGATTGCCTTTTCTATAGTAAATTATTCAAAAAATAATTTTTTACTATCGCAAGTTTTAATTGCGCCAGGGATTGCCTTTTCTACAGTAAATTTTGCAAAAAATAATTTTTTACTGTCGCAAATTTTAATTACGCCAGGGATTGCCTTTTCTATAGTAAATTATTCAAAAAATAATTTTTTACTGTCGCAAGTTTTAATTACGCCAGGGATTGCCTTTTCTATAGTAAATTTTTCAAAGAATAATTTTCTACTGTCGCAAATTTTAAGTGCGCCAGGGATTGCCTTTTCTATAGTAAATTATTCAAAAAATAATGTTCTATTGTCACAAATTTTAAATACGCCAGGGATTGCCTTTTCTATAGTAAATTATTCAAAAATAATTTTCTACTGTCGCAAATTTTAATTACGCCAGGGATTGCCTTTTATATAGTAAATTTTTCAAAAATTAATTTTATACTGTCTTAAATTTTAAATACGCCAGGGATTGCCTTTTCTATAGTAAATTATTCAAAAAATAATTTTCTACTGTCGCAAATTTTAATTACGCCAGGGATTGCCTTTTCTATAGTAAATTATTCAAAAAATAATTTTATACTGTCGCAAATTTTAATTACGCCAGGGATTGCCTTTTCTATAGTAAATTATTCAAAAAATAATTTTATACTGTGGCAAATTTTAATTGCGCCAGGGATTGCCTTTTCTATAGTAAATTATTCAAAAAATAATTTTCTACTGTCGCAAATTTTAATTGCGCCAGGGATTGCCTTTTCTATAGTAAATTTTTCAAAAAATAATTTTTTACTATCGCAAGTTTTAATTACGCCAGGGATTGCCTTTTCTATAGTAAATTTTTCAAAAAATAATTTTTTACTGTCGCAAATTTTAAATATCCCAGGGATTGCCTTTTCTATAGTAAATTATTCAAAAAATAATTTTCTACTGTCGCAAATTTTAAGTGCGCCAGGGATTGCCTTTTATATAGAAAATTATTCAAAAAATAATTTTCTACTGTCGCAAAGTTTAAGTGCGCCAGGGATTGCCTTTTCTATAGTAAATTATTCAAAAAATAATTTTATACTATCGCAAGTTTTAATTGCGCCAGGGATTGCCTTTTCTACAGTAAATTATTCAAAAAATAATTTTCTACTGTCGCAAATTTTAATTACGCCAGGGATTGCCTTTTATATAGTAAATTTTTCAAAAATTAATTTTCTACTGTCGCAAATTTTAATTGCGCCAGGGATTACCTTTTCTATAGTAAATTATTCAAAAAATAATTTTCTACTGTCGCAAATTTTAAGTGCGCCAGGGATTGCCTTTTCTATAGTAAATTATTCAAAAAATAATTTTCTACTGTCGCAAATTTTAATTACGCCAAGGATTGCCTTTTATATAGTAAATTATTCAAAAAATAATTTTATACTGTCGCAAATTTTTATTACGCCAGGGATTGCTTTTTCTATAGTAAATTATTCAAAAAATATTTTTTTACTGTCGCAAATTTTAAATACGCCAGGGATTGCCTTTTCTATAGTAAATTTTGCAAAAAATAATTTTCTACTGTCGCAAATTTTAAGTGCGCCAGGGATTGCCTTTTCTATAGTAAATTATTCAAAAAATAATGTTTTACTGTCGCAAATTTTATTTACGCCAGGGATTGCCTTTTCTATAGTAAATTATTCAAAAAATAATTTTCTACTGTCGCAAATTTTAAGTGCGCCAGGGATTGCCTTTTCTATAGTAAATTATTAAAAAATAATAATTTTCTACTGTCGCAAATTTTAATTACGCCAGGGATTGCCTTTTCTATAGTAAATTATTCAAAAAATAATTTTATACTGTCGCAAATTTTAATTACGCCAGGGATTGCCTTTTCTATAGTAAATTATTCAAAAAATAATTTTTTACTATCGCAAGTTTTAATTGCGCCAGGGATTGCCTTTTCTACAGTAAATTTTGCAAAAAATAATTTTTTACTGTCGCAAATTTTAATTACGCCAGGGATTGCCTTTTCTATAGTAAATTATTCAAAAAATAATTTTTTACTGTCGCAAGTTTTAATTACGCCAGGGATTGCCTTTTCTACAGTAAATTATTCAAAAAATAATTTTCTACTGTCGCAAATTTTAATTACGCCAGGGATTGCCTTTTATATAGTAAATTATTCAAAAAATAATTTTATACTGTCGCAAATTTTAATTACGCCAGGTATTGCCTTTTCTATAGTAAATTATTCAAAAAATATTTTTTTACTGTCGCAAATTTTAAATACGTCATGGATTGCCTTTTCTATAGTAAATTTTGCAAAAAATAATTTTCTACTGTCGCAAATTTTAAGTGCGCCAGGGATTGCCTTTTCTATAGTAAATTATTCAAAAAATAATTTTTTACTGTCGCAAATTTTAATTACGCCAGGTATTGCCTTTTCTATAGTAAATTATTCAAAAAATATTTTTTTACTGTCGCAAATTTTAAATACGTCAGGGATTGCCTTTTCTATAGTAAATTTTGCAAAAAATAATTTTCTACTGTCGCAAATTTTAAGTGCGCCAGGGATTGCCTTTTCTATAGTAAATTATTCAAAAAATAATTTTTTACTATCGCAAGTTTTAATTGCGCCAGGGATTGCCTCTTCTACAGTAAATTTTGCAAAAAATAATTTTTTACTGTCGCAAATTTTAATTACGCCAGGGATTGCCTTTTCTATAGTAAATTATTCAAAAAATAATTTTTTACTGTCGCAAGTTTTAATTACCACAGGGATTGCCTTTTCTATAGTAAATTATTCAAAAAATAATTTTCTACTGTCGCAAATTTTAATTACGCCAGGGATTGCCTTTTATATAGTAAATTTTTCAAAAATTAATTTTATACTGTCGCAAATTTTAAATACGTCAGGGATTGCCTTTTCTATAGTAAATTATTCAAAGAATAATTTTCTACTGTCGCAAATTTTAAGTGCGCCAGGGATTGCCTTTTCTATAGTAAATTATTCAAAAAATAATGTTCTATTGTCACAAATTTTAAATACGCCAGGGATTGCCTTTTCTATAGTAAATTATTCAAAAAATAATTTTCTACTGTCGCAAATTTTAATTACGCCAGGGATTGCCTTTTATATAGTAAATTTTTCAAAAATTAATTTTATACTGTCTTAAATTTTAAATACGCCAGGGATTGCCTTTTCTATAGTAAATTATTCAAAAAATAATTTTCTACTGTCGCAAATTTTAATTACGCCAGGGATTGCCTTTTCTATAGTAAATTATTCAAAAAATAATTTTATACTGTCGCAAATTTTAATTACGCCAGGGATTGCCTTTTCTATAGTAAATTATTCAAAAAATAATTTTATACTGTGGCAAATTTTAATTGCGCCAGGGATTGCCTTTTCTATAGTAAATTATTCAAAAAATAATTTTCTACTGTCGCAAATTTTAATTGCGCCAGGGATTGCCTTTTCTATAGTAAATTTTTCAAAAAATAATTTTTTACTATCGCAAGTTTTAATTACGCCAGGGATTGCCTTTTCTATAGTAAATTTTTCAAAAAATAATTTTTTACTGTCGCAAATTTTAAATATCCCAGGGATTGCCTTTTCTATAGTAAATTATTCAAAAAATAATTTTCTACTGTCGCAAATTTTAAGTGCGCCAGGGATTGCCTTTTATATAGAAAATTATTCAAAAAATAATTTTCTACTGTCGCAAATTTTAAGTGCGCCAGGGATTGCCTTTTCTATAGTAAATTATTCAAAAAATAATTTTATACTATCGCAAGTTTTAATTGCGCCAGGGATTGCCTTTTCTACAGTAAATTATTCAAAAAATAATTTTCTACTGTCGCAAATTTTAATTACGCCAGGGATTGCCTTTTATATAGTAAATTTTTCAAAAATTAATTTTCTACTGTCGCAAATTTTAATTGCGCCAGGGATTACCTTTTCTATAGTAAATTATTCAAAAAATAATTTTCTACTGTCGCAAATTTTAAGTGCGCCAGGGATTGCCTTTTCTATAGTAAATTATTCAAAAAATAATTTTCTACTGTCGCAAATTTTAATTACGCCAAGGATTGCCTTTTATATAGTAAATTATTCAAAAAATAATTTTATACTGTCGCAAATTTTTATTACGCCAGGGATTGCTTTTTCTATAGTAAATTATTCAAAAAATATTTTTTTACTGTCGCAAATTTTAAATACGCCAGTGATTGCCTTTTCTATAGTAAATTTTGCAAAAAATAATTTTCTACTGTCGCAAATTTTAAGTGCGCCAGGGATTGCCTTTTCTATAGTAAATTATTCAAAAAATAATGTTTTACTGTCGCAAATTTTATTTACGCCAGGGATTGCCTTTTCTATAGTAAATTATTCAAAAAATAATTTTCTACTGTCGCAAATTTTAAGTGCGCCAGGGATTGCCTTTTCTATAGTAAATTATTAAAAAATAATAATTTTCTACTGTCGCAAATTTTAATTACGCCAGGGATTGCCTTTTCTATAGTAAATTATTCAAAAAATAATTTTATACTGTCGCAAATTTTAATTACGCCAGGGATTGCCTTTTCTATAGTAAATTATTCAAAAAATAATTTTTTACTATCGCAAGTTTTAATTACGCCAGGGATTGCCTTTTCTACAGTAAATTATTCAAAAAATAATTTTCTACTGTCGCAAATTTTAATTACGCCAGGGATTGCCTTTTATATAGTAAATTATTCAAAAAATAATTTTATACTGTCGCAAATTTTAATTACGCCAGGTATTGCCTTTTCTATAGTAAATTATTCAAAAAATATTTTTTTACTGTCGCAAATTTTAAATACGTCATGGATTGCCTTTTCTATAGTAAATTTTGCAAAAAATAATTTTCTACTGTCGCAAATTTTAAGTGCGCCAGGGATTGCCTTTTCTATAGTAAATTATTCAAAAAATAATTTTTTACTGTCGCAAATTTTAATTACGCCAGGTATTGCCTTTTCTATAGTAAATTATTCAAAAAATATTTTTTTACTGTCGCAAATTTTAAATACGTCAGGGATTGCCTTTTCTATAGTAAATTTTGCAAAAAATAATTTTCTACTGTCGCAAATTTTAAGTGCGCCAGGGATTGCCTTTTCTATAGTAAATTATTCAAAAAATAATTTTTTACTGTCGCAAATTTTAATTACGCCAGGGATTGCCTTTTCTATAGTAAATTATTCAAAAAATAATGTTTTACTGTCGCAAATTTTAATTACGCCAGGGATTGCCTTTTCTATAGTAAATTATTCAAAAATAATTTTCTACTGTCGCAAATTTTAAGTGCGCCAGGTATTGACTTTTCTATAGTAAATTATTCAAAAAATATTTTTTTACTGTCGCAAATTTTAAATACGCCAGGGATTGCCTTTTCTATAGTAAATTTTGCAAAAAATAATTTTCTACTGTCGCAAATTTTAATTACGTCAGGGATTGCCTTTTCTATAGTAAATTATTCAAAAAATAATTTTATACTGTCGCAAATTTTAATTACGCCAGGGATTGCCTTTTCTATAGTAAATTATTCAAAAAATAATTTTTTACTTTCGCAAGTTTTAATTGCGCCAGGGATTGCCTTTTCTACAGTAAATTTTGCAAAAAATAATTTTTTACTGTCGCAAATTTTAATTACGCCAGGGATTGCCTTTTCTATAGTAAATTATTCAAAAAATAATTTTTTACTATCGCAAGTTTTAATTGCGCCAGGGATTGCCTTTTCTACAGTAAATTATTCAAAAAATAATTTTATACTGTCGCAAATTTGAATTACGACGGGGATTGCCTTTTCTATAGTAAATTATTCAAAAAATAATTTTCAACTGTCGCAAATTTTAATTACGCCAGGGATTGCCTTTTATATAGTAAATTATTCAAAAAATAATTTTCTACTGTCGCAAATTTTAAATATCCCAGGGATTGCCTTTTCTATAGTAAATTATTCAAAAAATAATTTTTTACTGTCGCAAATTTTAAATATCCCAGGGATTGCCTTTTCTATAGTAAATTATTCAAAAAATAATTTTCTACTGTCGCAAATTTTAAGTGCGCCAGGGATTGCCTTTTCTATAGTAAATTAATCAAAAAATAATTTTTTACTGTCGCAAATTTTAATTGCGCCAGGGATTGCCTTTTCTACAGTAAATTATTCAAAAAATAATTTTATACTGTCGCAAATTTTAATTACGCCAGGGATTGCCTTTTCTATAGTAAATTATTCAAAAAATAATTTTATACTGTCGCAAATTTTAATTACGCCAGGGATTGCCTTTTCTATAGTAAATTATTCAAAAAATAATTTTTTACTGTCGCAAATTTTAAGTGCGCCAGGGATTGCCTTTTCTATAGTAAATTATTCAAAAAATAATTTTTTACTGTCGCAAATTTTAAGTGCGCCAGGGATTGCCTTTTCTATAGTAAATTATTCAAAAAATAATTTTCTACTGTCGCAAATTTTAAGTGCGCCAGGGATTGCCTTTTCTATAGTAAATTATTCAAAAAATAATTTTTTACTATCGCAAGTTTTAATTGCGCCAGGGATTGCCCGTTCTACAGTAAATTATTCAAAAAATAATTTTCTACTGTCGCAAATTTTAATTATGCCAGGGATTGCCTTTTCTACAGTAAATTATTCAAAAAATAATTTTTTACTATCGCAAGTTTTAATTGCGCCAGGGATTGCCTTTTGTACAGTAAATTATTCAAAAAATAATTTTCTACTGTCGCAAATTTTAATTACGCCAGGGATTGCCTTTTATATAGTAAATTTTTCAAAAATTAATTTTATACTGTCGCAAATTTTAAATACGCCAGGGATTGCCTTTTCTATAGTAAATTATTCAAAAAATAATTTTCTACTGTCGCAAATTTTAATTACCCCAGGGATTGCCTTTTCTATAGTAAATTATTCAAAAAATATTTTTATACTGTCGCAAATTTTAATTGCGCCAGGGATTGCCTTTTCTATAGTAAATTATTCAAAAAATAATTTTCTACTGTCGCAAATTTTAATTACGCCAGGGATTGCCTTTTCTATAGTAAATTATTCAAAAAATAATTTTTTACTGTCGCAAATTTTAATTACGCCAGGGATTGCCTTTTCTATAGTAAATTATTCAAAAAATATTTTTCAACTGTCGCAAATTTTAATTACGCCAGGGATTGCCTTTTCTATAGTAAATTATTCAAAAAATAATTTTATACTGTCGAAAATTTTAAGTGCGCCAGGGATTGCCTTTTCTATAGTAAATTATTCAAAAAATAATTTTATACTGTCGCAAATTTTAATTACGCCAGGGATTGCCTTTTCTATAGTAAATTATTCAAAAAATAATTTTCAACTGTCGCAAATTTTAATTGCGCCAGGGATTGCCTTTTCTGCAGTAAATTATTCAAAAAATAATTTTCTACTGTCGCAAATTTTAATCACGCCAGGGATTGCCTTTTATATAGTAAATTTTTCAAAAATTAATTTTCAACTGTCGCAAATTTTAATTACACCAGGTATTGCCTTTCTATAGTAAATAATTCAAAAAATAATTTTATACTGTCGCAAATTTTAATTGCGCCAGGGATTGCCTTTTCTATAGTAAATTATTCAAAAAATAATTTTCTACTGTCGCAAATTTTAATTGCGCCAGGGATTGCCTTTTCTATTGTAAATTTTTCAAAAAATAATTTTTTACTATCGCAAGTTTTAATTACGCCAGGGATTGCCTTTTCTATAGTAAATTTTTCAAAAAATAATTTTTTACTGTCGCAAATTTTAAATATCCCAGGGATTGCCTTTTCTATAGTAAATTATTCAAAAAATAATTTTCTACTGTCGCAAATTTTAAGTGCGCCAGGGATTGCCATTTCTATAGTAAATTATTCAAAAAATAATTTTCTACTGTCGCAAATTTTAAGCGCGCCAGGGATTGCCGTTTCTATAGTAAATTATTCAAAAAATAATTTTATACTATCGCAAGTTTTAATTGCGCCAGGGATTGCCTTTTCTATAGTAAATTATTCAAAAAATAATTTTCTACTGTCGCAAATTTTAAGTGCGCCAGGGATTGCCTTTTCTATAGTAAATTATTCAAAAAATAATTTTCTACTGTCGCAAATTTTAATTACGCCAGGGATTGCCTTTTATATAGTAAATTATTCAAAAAATAATTTTATACTGTCGCAAATTTTAATTACGCCAGGGATTGCCTTTTCTATAGTAAATTATTCAAAAAATATTTTTTTACTGTCGCAAATTTTAAATACGCCAGGGATTGCCCTTTCTATAGTAAATTTTGCAAAAAATAATTTTCTACTGTCGCAAATTTTAAGTGCGCCAGGGATTGCCTTTTCTATAGTAAATTATTCAAAAAATATTTTTTTACTGTCGCAAATTTTAATTACGCCAGGGATTGCCTTTTCTATAGTAAATTATTCAAAAAATAATGTTTTACTGTCGCAAATTTTAATTACGCCAGGGATTGCCTTTTCTATAGTAAAATATTCAAAAAAATAATTTTCTACTGTCGCAAATTTCAAGTGCGCCAGGGATTGCCTTTTCTATAGTAAATTATTCAAAAAATAATTTTCTACTGTCGCAAATTTTAATTACGCCAGGGATTGCCTTTTCTATAGTAAATTATTCAAAAAATAATTTTCTACTATCGCAAATTTTAAATATCCCAGGGATTGCCTTTTCTATAGTAAATTATTCAAAAAATAATTTTCTACTGTCGCAAATTTTAAATATCCCAGGGATTGCCTTTTATATAGTAGATTATTCAAAAAATAATTTTCTACTGTCGCAAATTTTAATTACGCCAGGGATTGCCTTTTCTATAGTAAATTATTCAAAAAATAATTTTCTACTATCGCAAATTTTAAATATCCCAGGGATTGCCTTTTCTATAGTAAATTATTCAAAAAATAATTTTCTACTGTCGCAAATTTTAAATATCCCAGGGATTGCCTTTTATATAGTAGATTATTCAAAAAATAATTTTCTACTGTTGCAAATTTTAATTGCGCCAGGGATTGCCTTTTCTATAGTATATTATTCAAAAAATAATTTTCTACTGTCGCAAATTTTAAGTGCGCCAGGGATTGCCTTTTCTATATTAAATTATTCAAAAAATAATTTTATACTGTCGCAAATTTTAAATACGCCAGGGATTGCCTTTTATATAGTAAATTATTCAAAAAATAATTTTATACTGTCGCAAATTTTAATTACGCCAGGGATTGCCTTTTCTATAGTAAATTATTCAAAAAATATTTTTTTACTGTCGCAAATTTTAAATACGCCAGGGATTGCCTTTTCTATAGTAAAATATTCAAAAAATAATTTTCTACTGTCGCAAATTTCAAGTGCGCCAGGGATTGCCTTTTCTATAGTAAATTATTCAAAAAATAATTTTCTACTGTCGCAAATTTTAATTACGCCAGGGATTGCCTTTTCTATAGTAAATTATTCAAAAAATAATTTTCTACTATCGCAAATTTTAAATATCCCAGGGATTGCCTTTTCTATAGTAAATTATTCAAAAAATAATTTTCTACTGTCGCAAATTTTAAATATCCCAGGGATTGCCTTTTATATAGTAGATTATTCAAAAAATAATTTTCTACTGTCGCAAATTTTAATTACGCCAGGGATTGCCTTTTCTATAGTAAATTATTCAAAAAATAATTTTCTACTATCGCAAATTTTAAATATCCCAGGGATTGCCTTTTCTACAGTAAATTATTCAAAAAATAATTTTCTACTGTCGCAAATTTTAAATATCCCAGGGATTGCCTTTTATATAGTAGATTATTCAAAAAATAATTTTCTACTGTCGCAAATTTTAATTGCGCCAGGGATTGCCTTTTCTATAGTATATTATTCAAAAAATAATTTTCTACTGTCGCAAATTTTAAGTGCGCCAGGGATTGCCTTTTCTATATTAAATTATTCAAAAAATAATTTTATACTGTCGCAAATTTTAAATACGCCAGGGATTGCCTTTTATATAGTAAATTATTCAAAAAATAATTTTATACTGTCGCAAATTTTAATTACGCCAGGGATTGCCTTTTCTATAGTAAATTATTCAAAAAATAAATTTTTACTGTCGCAAGTTTTAATTACGCCAGGGATTGCCTTTTCTATAGTAAATTTTTCAAAAAATAATTTTCTACTGTCGCAAATTTTAATTGCGCCAGGGATTGCCTTTTCTATAGTATATTATTCAAAAAATAATTTTCTACTGTCGCAAATTTTAAATATCCCAGGGATTGCCTTTTATATAGTAGATTATTCAAAAAATAATTTTCTACTGTCGCAAATTTTAA
The DNA here is from genome assembly GCA_963930735.1 of Dioctria linearis. Lineage (NCBI taxonomy): Eukaryota > Metazoa > Arthropoda > Insecta > Diptera > Asilidae > Dioctria > Dioctria linearis. The sequence goes on along the minus strand of CAWVNZ010001618.1, from coordinate 21,044 downwards.
TTACGCCAGGGATTGCCTTTTCTATAGTAAATTATTCAAAAAATAATTTTCTACTATCGCAAATTTTAAATATCCCAGGGATTGCCTTTTCTATAGTAAATTATTCAAAAAATAATTTTCTACTGTCGCAAATTTTAAATATCCCAGGGATTGCCTTTTATATAGTAGATTATTCAAAAAATAATTTTCTACTGTCGCAAATTTTAATTGCGCCAGGGATTGCCTTTTCTATAGTATATTATTCAAAAAATAATTTTCTATTGTCGCAAATTTTAAGTGCGCCAGGGATTGCCTTTTCTATATTAAATTATTCAAAAAATAATTTTATACTGTCGCAAATTTTAAATACGCCAGGGATTGCCTTTTATATAGTAAATTATTCAAAAAATAATTTTATACTGTCGCAAATTTTAATTACGCCAGGGATTGCCTTTTCTATAGTAAATTATTCAAAAAATAAATTTTTACTGTCGCAAGTTTTAATTACGCCAGGGATTGCCTTTTCTATAGTAAATTTTTCAAAAAATAATTTTCTACTGTCGCAAATTTTAATTGCGCCAGGGATTGCCTTTTCTATAGTAAATTTTGCAAAAAATAATTTTTTACTGTCGCAAATTTTAATTGCGCCAGGGATTGCCTTTTCTATAGTAAATTATTCAAAAAATAATTTTCTACTGTCGCAAATTTTAATTACGCCAGGGATTGCCTTTTCTATAGTAAATTATTCAAAAAATAATTTTCTACTGTCGCAAATTTTAAGTGCGCCAGGGATTGCCTTTTCTATAGTAAATTATTCAGAAATTAGTTTTATACAGTCGCAAATTTTAATTACGCCAGGGATTGCCTTTTCTATAGTAAATTATTCAAAAAATAATTTTTTACTGTCGCAAATTTTAATTGCGCCAGGGAATGCCTTTTCTATAGTAAATTATTCAAAAAATAATTTTCAACTGTCGCAAATTTTAATTACGCCAGAGATTGCCTTTTCTATAGTAAATTATTCAAAAAATAATTTTTTACTGTCGCAAATTTTAAATATCCCAGGGATTGCCTTTTCTATAGTAAATTATTCAAAAAATAATTTTCATCTGTCGCAAATTGTAATTGCGCCAGGGATTGCCTTTTCTATTGTAAATTATTCAAAAAATAATTTTTTACTGTCGCAAATTTTAATTACGCCAGGGATTGCCTTTTCTATAGTAAATTATTCAAAAAATAATTTTTTACTGTCGCAAATTTTAAGTGCGCCAGGGATTGCCTTTTCTATAGTAAATTATTCAAAAAATAATTTTCAACTATCGCAAATTGTAATTGCGCCAGGGATTGCCTTTTCTATAGTAAATTATTCAAATAATAATTTTCTACTGTCGCAAATTTTAATTACGCCAGGGATTGCCTTTTCTATAGTAAATTATTCAAAAAAAAATTTTTTACTGTCGCAAATTTTAATTGCGCCAGGGATTGCCTTTTCTAAAGTAAATTTTGCAAAAAATAATTTTTTACTGTCGCAAATTTTTAATATCCCAGGGATTGCCTTTTCTATAGTAAATTATTCAAAAAATAATGTTTTACTGTCGCAAATTTTAATTACGCCAGGGATTGCCTTTTCTATAGTAAATTATTCAAAAAATAATTTTCTACTGTCGCAAATTTTAAGTGCGCCAGGGATTGCCTTTTCTATAGTAAATTATTCAAATAATAATTTTCTACTGTCGCAAATTTTAATTACGCCAGGGATTGCCTTTTCTATAGTAAATTATTCAAAAAATAATTTTATACTGTCGCAAATTTTAATTACGCCAGGGATTGCCTTTTCTATAGTAAATTATTCAAAAAATAATTTTTTACTATCGCAAGTTTTAATTGCCCCAGGGATTGCCTTTTCTACAGTAAATTTTGCAAAAAATAATTTTTTACTGTCGCAAATTTTAATTACGCCAGGGATTGCCTTTTCTATAGTAAATTATTCAAAAAATAATTTTTTACTGTCGCAAGTTTTAATTACGCCAGGGATTGCCTTTTCTATAGTAAATTATTCAAAAAATAATTTTCTACTGTCGCAAATTTTAATTACGCCAGGGATTTTCTTTTATATAGCAAATTATTCAAAAAATAATTTTATACTGTCGCAAATTTTAATTACGCCAGGTATTGCCTTTTCTATAGTAAATTATTCAAAAAATATTTTTTTACTGTCGCAAATTTTAAATACGCCAGGGATTGCCTTTTCTATAGTAAATTTTGCAAAAAATAATTTTCTACTGTCGCAAATTTTAAGTGCGCCAGGGATTGCCTTTTCTATAGTAAATTATTCAAAAAATAATTTTTTACTGTCGCAAATTTTAATTACGCCAGGGATTGCCTTTTCTATAGTAAATTATTCAAAAAATAATGTTTTACTATCGCAAATTTTAATTACGCCAGGGATTGCCTTTTCTATAGTAAATTATTCAAAAAATAATTTTCTACTGTCGCAAATTTTAAGTGCGCCAGGGATTGCCTTTTCTATAGTAAATTATTCAAAAAATATTTTTCTACTGTCGCAAATTTTAATTACGCCAGGGATTGCCTTTTCTATAGTAAATTATTCAAAAAATAATTTTATACTGTCGCAAATTTTAATTAAGCCAGGGATTGCCTTTTCTATAGTAAATTATTCAAAAAATAATTTTTTACTATCGCAAGTTTTAATTGCGCCAGGGATTGCCTTTTCTACAGTAAATTTTGCAAAAAATAATTTTTTACTGTCGCAAATTTTAATTACGCCAGGGATTGCCTTTTCTATAGTAAATTATTCAAAAAATAATGTTTTACTGTCGCAAATTTTAATTACGCCAGGGATTGCCTTTTCTATAGTAAATTATTCAAAAAATAATTTTCTACTGTCGCAAATTTTAAGAGCGCCAGGTATTGCCTTTTCTATAGTAAATTATTCAAATAATAATTTTCTACTGTCGCAAATTTTAATTACGCCAGGGATTGCCTTTTCTATAGTAAATTATTCAAAAAATAATTTTATACTGTCGCAAATTTTAATTACGCCAGGGATTGCCTTTTCTATAGTAAATTATTCAAAAAATAATTTTTTACTATCGCAAGTTTTAATTGCGCCAGGGATTGCGTTTTCTACAGTAAATTTTGCGAAAAATAATTTTTTATTGTCGCAAATTTTAACTACGCCAGGGATTGCCTTTTCTATAGTAAATTATTCAAAAAATAATTTTTTACTGTCGCAAGTTTTAATTACGCCAGGGATTGCCTTTTCTATAGTAAATTATTCAAAAAATAATTTTCTACTGTCGCAAATTTTAATTACGCCAGGGATTGCCTTTTATATAGTAAATTATTCAAAAAATAATTTTATACTGTCGCAAATTTTAATTACGCCAGGTATTGCCTTTTCTATAGTAAATTATTCAAAAAATATTTTTTTACTGTCGCAAATTTTAAATACGCCAGGGATTGCCTTTTTTATAGTAAATTTTGCAAAAAATAATTTTCTACTGTCGCAAATTTTAATTACGCCAGGGATTGCCTTTTCTATAGTAAATTATTCAAAAAATAATTTTATACTGTCGCAAATTTTAATTACGCCAGGGATTGCCTTTTCTATAGTAAATTATTCAAAAAATAATTTTTTACTATCGCAAGTTTTAATTGCGCCAGGGATTGCCTTTTCTACAGTAAATTTTGCAAAAAATAATTTTTTACTGTCGCAAATTTTAATTACGCCAGGGATTGCCTTTTCTATAGTAAATTATTCAAAAAATAATTTTTTACTGTCACAAGTTTTAATTACGCCAGGGATTGCCTTTTCTATAGTAAATTTTTCAAAAAATAATTTTCTATGTCGCAAATTTTAAGTGCGCCAGGGATTGCCTTTTCTATAGTAAATTATTCAAAAAATAATTTTCTACTGTCGCAAATTTTAATTACGCCAGGGATTGCCTTTTCTATAGTAAATTATTCAAAAAATAATTTTTTACTATCGCAAGTTTTAATTGCGCCAGGGATTGCCTTTTCTACAGTAAATTATTCAAAAAATAATTTTATACTGTCGCAAATTTGAATTACGACGGGGATTGCCTTTTCTATAGTAAATTATTCAAAAAATAATTTTCAACTGTCGCAAATTTTAATTACGCCAGGGATTGCCTTTTATATAGTAAATTATTCAAAAAATAATTTTCTACTGTCGCAAATTTTAAATATCCCAGGGATTGCCTTTTCTATAGTAAATTATTCAAAAAATAATTTTTTACTGTCGCAAATTTTATATATCCCAGGGATTGCCTTTTCTATAGTAAATTATTCAAAAAATAATTTTCTACTGTCGCAAATTTTAACTGCGCCAGGGATTGCCTTTTCTATAGTAAATTAATCAAAAAATAATTTTTTACTGTCGCAAATTTTAATTACGCCAGGGATTGCCTTTTCTACAGTAAATTATTCAAAAAATAATTTTATATTGTCGCAAATTTTAATTACGCCAGGGATTGCCTTTTCTATAGTAAATTATTCAAAAAATAATTTTATACTGTCGCAAATTTTAATTACGCCAGGGATTGCCTTTTCTATAGTAAATTATTCAAAAAATAATTTTTTACTGTCGCAAATTTTAAGTGCGCCAGGGATTGCCTTTTCTATAGTAAATTATTCAAAAAATAATTTTTTACTGTCGCAAATTTTAAGTGCGCCAGGGATTGCCTTTTCTATAGTAAATTATTCAAAAAATAATTTTCTACTGTCGCAAATTTTAAGTGCGCCAGGGTTTGCCTTTTCTATAGTAAATTATTCAAAAAATAATTTTTTACTATCGCAAGTTTTAATTGCGCCAGGGATTGCCCTTTCTACAGTAAATTATTCAAAAAATAATTTTCTACTGTCGCAAATTTTAATTATGCCAGGGATTGCCTTTTCTACAGTAAATTATTCAAAAAATAATTTTTTACTATCGCAAGTTTTAATTGCGCCAGGGATTGCCTTTTGTACAGTAAATTATTCAAAAAATAATTTTCTACTGTCGCAAATTTTAATTACGAGAGGGATTGCCTTTTATATAGTAAATTTTTCAAAAATTAATTTTATACTGTCGCAAATTTTAATTACCCCAGGGATTGCCTTTTCTATAGTAAATTATTCAAAAAATAATTTTATACTGTCGCAAATTTTAATTGCGCCAGGGATTGCCTTTTCTATAGTAAATTATTCAAAAAATAATTTTCTACTGTCGCAAATTTTAATTACACCAGGGATTGCCTTTTCTATAGTAAATTATTCAAAAAATAATTTTTTACTGTCGCAAATTTTAATTACGCCAGGGATTGCCTTTTCTATAGTAAATTATTCAAAAAATATTTTTCAACTGTCGCAAATTTTAATTACGCCAGGGATTGCCTTTTCTATAGTAAATTATTCAAAAAATATTTTTCAACTGTCGCAAATTTTAATTACGCCAGGGATTGCCTTTTCTATAGTAAATTATTCAAAAAATAATTTTATACTGTCGAAAATTTTAAGTGCGCCAGGGATTGCCTTTTCTATAGTAAATTATTCAAAAAATAATTTTATACTGTCGCAAATTTTAATTACGCCAGGGATTGCCTTTTCTATAGTAAATTATTCAAAAAATATTTTTCAACTGTCGCAAATTTTAATTACGCCAGGGATTGCCTTTTCTATAGTAAATTATTCAAAAAATATTTTTCAACTGTCGCAAATTTTAATTACGCCAGGGATTGCCTTTTCTATAGTAAATTATTCAAAAAATAATTTTATACTGTCGAAAATTTTAAGTGCGCCAGGGATTGCCTTTTCTATAGTAAATTATTCAAAAAATAATTTTATACTGTCGCAAATTTTAATTACGCCAGGGATTGCCTTTTCTATAGTAAATTATTCAAAAAATAATTTTCAACTGTCGCAAATTTTAATTGCGCCAGGGATTGCCTTTTCTGCAGTAAATTATTCAAAAAATAATTTTCTACTGTCGCAAATTTTAAGTGCGCCAGGGATTGCCTTTTCTATAGTAAATTATTCAAAAAATAATTTTATACTGTCGCAAATTTTAATTACGCCAGGGATTGCCTTTTCTATAGTAAATTATTCAAAAAATATTTTTCAACTGTCGCAAATTTTAATTACGCCAGGGATTGCCTTTTCTATAGTAAATTATTCAAAAAATGTTTTTCAACTGTCGCAAATTTTAATTACGCCAGGGATTGCCTTTTCTATAGTAAATTATTCAAAAAATAATTTTATACTGTCGAAAATTTTAAGTGCGCCAGGGATTGCCTTTTCTATAGTAAATTATTCAAAAAATAATTTTATACTGTCGCAAATTTTAATTACGCCAGGGATTGCCTTTTCTATAGTAAATTATTCAAAAAATAATTTTCAACTGTCGCAAATTTTAATTGCGCCAGGGATTGCCTTTTCTACAGTAAATTATTCAAAAAATAATTTTTTACTATCGCAAGTTTTAATTGCGCCAGGGATTGCCTTTTGTACAGTAAATTATTCAAAAAATAATTTTCTACTGTCGCAAATTTTAATTACGCCAGGGATTGCCTTTTATATAGTAAATTTTTCGAAAATTAATTTTATACTGTCGCAAATTTTAATTACGCCAGGGATTGCCTTTTCTATAGTAAATTATTCAAAAAATAATTTTCAACTGTCGCAAATTTTAATTGCGCCAGGGATTGCCTTTTCTGCAGTAAATTATTCAAAAAATAATTTTCTACTGTCGCAAATTTTAAGTGCGCCAGGGATTGCCTTTTCTATAGTAAATTATTCAAAAAATAATTTTATACTGTCGCAAATTTTAATTACGCCAGGGATTGCCTTTTCTATAGTAAATTATTCAAAAAATATTTTTCAACTGTCGCAAATTTTAATTACGCCAGGGATTGCCTTTTCTATAGTAAATTATTCAAAAAATGTTTTTCAACTGTCGCAAATTTTAATTACGCCAGGGATTGCCTTTTCTATAGTAAATTATTCAAAAAATAATTTTATACTGTCGAAAATTTTAAGTGCGCCAGGGATTGCCTTTTCTATAGTAAATTATTCAAAAAATAATTTTATACTGTCGCAAATTTTAATTACGCCAGGGATTGCCTTTTCTATAGTAAATTATTCAAAAAATAATTTTCAACTGTCGCAAATTTTAATTACGCCAGGGATTGCCTTTTCTATAGTAAATTATTCAAAAAATGTTTTTCAACTGTCGCAAATTTTAATTACGCCAGGGATTGCCTTTTCTATAGTAAATTATTCAAAAAATAATTTTATACTGTCGAAAATTTTAAGTGCGCCAGGGATTGCCTTTTCTATAGTAAATTATTCAAAAAATAATTTTATACTGTCGCAAATTTTAATTACGCCAGGGATTGCCTTTTCTATAGTAAATTATTCAAAAAATAATTTTCAACTGTCGCAAATTTTAATTGCGCCAGGGATTGCCTTTTCTACAGTAAATTATTCAAAAAATAATTTTTTACTATCGCAAGTTTTAATTGCGCCAGGGATTGCCTTTTGTACAGTAAATTATTCAAAAAATAATTTTCTACTGTCGCAAATTTTAATTACGCCAGGGATTGCCTTTTATATAGTAAATTTTTCAACAATTAATTTTATACTGTCGCAAATTTTAATTACGCCAGGGATTGCCTTTTCTATAGTAAATTATTCAAAAAATAATTTTCAACTGTCGCAAATTTTAATTGCGCCAGGGATTGCCTTTTCTGCAGTAAATTATTCAAAAAATAATTTTCTACTGTCGCAAATTTTAAGTGCGCCAGGGATTGCCTTTTCTATAGTAAATTATTCAAAAAATAATTTTATACTGTCGCAAATTTTAATTACGCCAGGGATTGCCTTTTCTATAGTAAATTATTCAAAAAATATTTTTCAACTGTCGCAAATTTTAATTACGCCAGGGATTGCCTTTTCTATAGTAAATTATTCAAAAAATGTTTTTCAACTGTCGCAAATTTTAATTACGCCAGGGATTGCCTTTTCTATAGTAAATTATTCAAAAAATAATTTTATACTGTCGAAAATTTTAAGTGCGCCAGGGATTGCCTTTTCTATAGTAAATTATTCAAAAAATAATTTTATACTGTCGCAAATTTTAATTACGCCAGGGATTGCCTTTTCTATAGTAAATTATTCAAAAAATAATTTTCAACTGTCGCAAATTTTAATTGCGCCAGGGATTGCCTTTTCTACAGTAAATTATTCAAAAAATAATTTTTTACTATCGCAAGTTTTAATTGCGCCAGGGATTGCCTTTTGTACAGTAAATTATTCAAAAAATAATTTTCTACTGTCGCAAATTTTAATTACGCCAGGGATTGCCTTTTATATAGTAAATTTTTCAAAAATTAATTTTATACTGTCGCAAATTTTAATTACCCCAGGGATTGCCTTTTCTATAGTAAATTATTCAAAAAATAATTTTATACTGTCGCAAATTTTAATTGCGCCAGGGATTGCCTTTTCTATAGTAAATTATTCAAAAAATAATTTTCTACTGTCGCAAATTTTAATTACACCAGGGATTGCCTTTTCTATAGTAAATTATTCAAAAAATAATTTTTTACTGTCGCAAATTTTAATTACGCCAGGGATTGCCTTTTCTATAGTAAATTATTCAAAAAATATTTTTCCACTGTCGCAAATTTTAATTACGACAGGGATTGCCTTTTCTATAGTAAATTATTCAAAAAATATTTTTCAACTGTCGCAAATTTTAATTACGCCAGGGATTGGCTTTTCTATAGTAAATTATTCAAAAAATAATTTTATACTGTCGAAAATTTTAAGTGCGCCAGGGATTGCCTTTTCTATAGTAAATTATTCAAAAAATAATTTTATACTGTCGCAAATTTTAATTACGCCAGGGATTGCCTTTTCTATAGTAAATTATTCAAAAAATATTTTTCAACTGTCGCAAATTTTAATTACGCCAGGGATTGCCTTTTCTATAGTAAATTATTCAAAAAATATTTTTCAACTGTCGCAAATTTTAATTACGCCAGGGATTGCCTTTTCTATAGTAAATTATTCAAAAAATAATTTTATACTGTCGAAAATTTTAAGTGCGCCAGGGATTGCCTTTTCTATAGTAAATTATTCAAAAAATAATTTTATACTGTCGCAAATTTTAATTACGCCAGGGATTGCCTTTTCTATAGTAAATTATTCAAAAAATAATTTTCAACTGTCGCAAATTTTAATTGCGCCAGGGATTGCCTTTTCTGCAGTAAATTATTCAAAAAATAATTTTCTACTGTCGCAAATTTTAATCACGCCAGGTATTGCCTTTTATATAGTAAATTATTCAAAAAATATTTTTCAACTGTCGCAAATTTTAATTACGCCAGGGATTGCCTTTTCTATAGTAAATTATTCAAAAAATAATTTTATACTGTCGAAAATTTTAAGTGCGCCAGGGATTGCCTTTTCTATAGTAAATTATTCAAAAAATAATTTTATACTGTCGCAAATTTTAATTACGCCAGGGATTGCCTTTTCTATAGTAAATTATTCAAAAAATAATTTTCAACTGTCGCAAATTTTAATTGCGCCAGGGATTGCCTTTTCTGCAGTAAATTATTCAAAAAATAATTTTCTACTGTCGCAAATTTTAATCACGCCAGGGTTTGCCTTTTATATAGTAAATTTTTCAAAAATTAATTTTCAACTGTCGCAAATTTTAATTACGCCAGGGATTGCCTTTTATATAGTAAATTATTCAAAAAATAATTTTATACTGTCGCAAACTTTAATTACGCCAGGGATTGCCTTTTCTATAGTAAATTATTCAAAAAATATTTTTTTACTGTCGCAAATTTTAATTGCGCGAGGGATTGCCTTTTCTGCAGTAAATTATTCAAAAAATATTTTTCAACTGTCGCAAATTTTAATTACGCCAGGGATTGCCTTTTCTATAGTAAATTATTCAAAAAATAATTTTCTACTGTCGCAAATTTTAAGTGGGCCAGGGATTGCCTTTTCTATAGTAAATTATTCAAAAAATAATTTTCTACTGTCGCAAATTTTAATTACGCCAGGGATTGCCTTTTATATAGTAAAATATTCAAAAAATAATTTTATACTGTCGCAAATTTTAATTACGCCAGGGATTGCCTTTTCTATAGTAAATTATTCAAAAAATATTTTTTTACTGTCGCGAATTTTAAATACGCCAGGGATTGCCTTTTCTATAGTAAATTTTGCAAAAAATAATTTTCTACTGTCGCAAATTTTAAGTGCGCCAGGGATTGCCTTTTCTATAGTAAATTATTCAAAAAATATTTTTTTACTGTCGCAAATTTTAATTACGCCAGGGATTGCCTTTTCTATAGTAAATTATTCAAAAAATAATGTTTTACTGTCGCAAATTTTAATTACGCCAGGGATTGCCTTTTCTATAGTAAAATATTCAAAAAATAATTTTCTACTGTCGCAAATTTCAAGTGCGCCAGGGATTGCCTTTTCTATAGTAAATAATTCAAAAAATAATTTTCTACTGTCGCAAATTTTAATTACGCCAGGGATTGCCTTTTCTATAGTAAATTATTCAAAAAATAATTTTCTACTGTCGCAAATTTTAAATATCCCAGGGATTGCCTTTTCTATAGTAAATTATTCAAAAAATAATTTTCTACTGTCGCAAATTTTAAATATCCCAGGGATTGCCTTTTATATAGTAGATTATTCAAAAAATAATTTTCTACTGTCGCAAATTTTAATTGCGCCAGGGATTGCCTTTTCTATAGTAAATTATTCAAAAAATAATTTTCTACTGTCTCAAATTTTAAGTGCGCCAGGGATTGCCTTTTCTATAGTAAATTATTTAAAAAATAATTTTCTACTGTCGCAAATTTCAAGTGCGCCAGGGATTGCCTTTTCTATAGTAAATTATTCAAAAAATAATTTTCTACTGTCGCAAATTTTAATTACGCCAGGGATTGCCTTTTCTATAGTAAATTATTCAAAAAATAATTTTCAACTGTCGCAAATTTTAATTACGCCAGGGATTGCCTTTTCTATAGTAAATTATTCAAAAAATAATTTTCAACTGTCGCAAATTGTAATTGCGCGAGGGATTGCCTTTTCTATAGTAAATTATTCAAAAAATAATTTTCTACTGTCGCAAATTGTAATTGCGCGAGGGATTGCCTTTTCTATAGTAAATTATTCAAAAAATAATTTTCTACTGTCTCAAATTTTAAGTGCGCCAGGGATTGCCTTTTCTATAGTAAATTATTTAAAAAATAATTTTCTACTGTCGCAAATTTCAAGTGCGCCAGGGATTGCCTTTTCTATAGTAAATTATTCAAAAAATAATTTTCTACTGTCGCAAATTTCAAGTGCGCCAGGGATTGCCTTTTCTATAGTAAATTATTCAAAAAATAATTTTCAACTGTCGCAAATTGTAATTGCGCGAGGGATTGCCTTTTCTATAGTAAATTATTCAAAAAATAATTTTTTACTGTCGCAAATTTTAATTACGCCAGGGATTGCCTTTTCTATAGTAAATTATTCAAAAAATAATTTTCTACTGTCGCAAATTTTAAGTGCGCCAGGGATTGCCTTTTATATAGTAAATTTTTCAAAAAATAATTTTTTACTGTCGCAAATTTTAATTACGCCAGGGATTCCCTTTTCTATAGTAAATTATTCAAAAAATAATTTTTACTATCGCAAGTTTTAATTGCGCCAGGGATTGCCTTTTCTATAGTAAAATATTCAAAAAATAATTTTATACTGTCGCAAATTTAAATTACGCCAGGGATTGCCTTTTATATAGTAAATTTTTCAAAAATTAATTTTATACTATCGCAAAATTTAAATACGCCAGGGATTGCCCTTTCTATAGTAAATTATTCAAAAAATAATTTTCTACTGTCGCAAATTTTAATTACGCCAGGGATTGCCTTTTCTATAGTAAATTATTCAAAAAATTATTTTCTACTGTCGCAAATTTTAATTACTCCAGGGATTGCTTTTCTACAGTAAATTATTCAAAAAATAATTTTCTACTGTCGCAAATTTTAATTACGCCAGGGATTGCCTTTTACATAGTAAATTCTTAAAAAATTAATTTTATACTGTCGCAAATTTTAAATACGCCAGGGATTGCCTTTTCTATAGTAAATTATTCAAAAAATAATTTTCAACTGTCGCAAATTTTAATTACGCCAGGGATTGCCTTTTCTATAGTAAATTATTCAAAAAATAATCTTCAACTGTCGCAAATTTTAATTACGCCAGGGATTGCCTTTTCTATAGTAAATTATTCAAAAAATAATTTTTTACTATCGCAAGTTTTAATTGCGCCAGGGATTGCCTTTTCTACAGTAAATTATTCAAAAAATAATTTTATACTGTCGCAAGTTTTAATTGCGCCAGGGATTGCCTTTTCTATAGTAAATTATTCAAAAAATAATTTTATACTGTCGCAAATTTTAATTACGCCAGGGATTGCCTTTTATATAGTAAATTTTTCAAAAATTAATTTTATACTGTCGCAAATTTTAAATACGCCAGGGATTGCCTTTTCTATAGTAAATTATTCAAAAAATAATTTTCTACTGTCGCAAATTTTAATTACGCCAGGGATTACCTTTTCTATAGTAAATTATTCAAAAAATTATTTTCTACTGTCGCAAATTTTAATTACGCCAGGGATTGCTTTTCTACAGTAAATTATTCAAAAAATAATTTTCTACTGTCGCAAATTTTAATTACGCCAGGGATTGCCTTTTATATAGTAAATTTTTCAAAAATTAATTTTATACTGTCGCAAATTTTAAATACGCCAGGGATTGCCTTTTCTGTAGTAAATTATTCAAAAAATAATTTTCAACTGTCGGAAATTTTAATTGCGCCAGGGATTGCCTTTTCTATAGTAAATTATTCAAAAAATAATTTTCAACTGTCGCAAATTTTAATTACGCCAGGGATTGCCTTTTCTATAGTAAATTATTCAAAAAATAATTTATTACTATCGCAAGTTTTAATTGCGCCAGGGATTGCCTTTTCTACAGTAAATTATTTAAAAAATAATTTTATACTGTCGCAAATTTTAATTGCGCCAGGGATTGCCTTTTCTATAGTAAATTATTCAAAAAATAATTTTCTACAGTCGCAAATTTTAATTACGCCAGGAATTGCCTTTTCTATAGTAAATTATTCAAAAAATAATTTTCAACTGTCGCAAATTTTAATTACGCCAGGGATTGCCTTTTCTATAGTAAATTATTCAAAAAATTATTTTCTACTGTCGCAAATTTTAATTACGCCAGGGATTGCCTTTTCTATAGTAAATTATTCAAAAAATAATTTTCAACTGTCGCAAATTTTAATTGCGCCAGGTATTGCCTTTTCTATAGTAAATTATTCAAAAAATAATTTTCAACTGTCGCAAATTTTAATTACGCCAGGGATTGCCTTTTCTATAGTAAATTATTCAAAAAATAATTTTCTACTGTCGCAAATTTTAATTACGCCAGGGATTGCCTTTTATATAGTAAATTTTTCAAAAATTAATTTTATATTGTCGCAAATTTTAATTACGCCAGGAATTGCCTTTTCTATAGTAAATTATTCAAAAAATAATTTTCAACTGTCGCAAATTTTAATTACGCCAGGGATTGCCTTTTCTATAGTAAATTATTCAAAAAATTATTTTCTACTGTCGCAAATTTTAATTACGCCAGGGATTGCCTTTTCTATAGTAAATTATTCAAAAAATAATTTTCAACTGTCGCAAATTTTAATTGCGCCAGGTATTGCCTTTTCTATAGTAAATTATTCAAAAAATAATTTTCAACTGTCGCAAATTTTAATTACGCCAGGGATTGCCTTTTCTATAGTAAATTATTCAAAAAATAATTTTCTACTGTCGCAAATTTTAATTACGCCAGGGATTGCCTTTTATATAGTAAATTTTTCAAAAATTAATTTTATACTGTCGCAAATTTTAAATACGCCAGGGATTGCCTTTTCTATAGTAAATTATTCAAAAAATAATTTTCAACTGTCGCAAATTTTAATTACGCCAGGGATTGCCTTTTCTATAGTAAATTATTCAAAAAATAATTTTCAACTGTCGCAAATTCTAATTACGCCAGGGATTGCCTTTTCTATAGTAAATTATTCAAAAAATAATTTTTTACTATCGCAAGTTTTAATTGCGCCAGGGATTGCCTTTTCTACAGTAAATTATTCAAAAAATTATTTTATACTGTCGCAAGTTTTAATTGCGCCAGGGATTGCCTTTTCTATAGTAAATTATTCAAAAAATAATTTTATACTGTCGCAAATTTTAATTACGCCAGGGATTGCCTTTTATATAGTAAATTTTTCAAAAATTAATTTTATACTGTCGCAAATTTTAAATACGCCAGGGATTGCCTTTTCTATAGTAAATTATTCAAAAAATAATTTTCTACTGTCGCAAATTTTAATTACGCCAGGGATTGCCTTTTCTATAGTAAATTATTCAAAAAATTATTTTCTACTGTCGCAAATTTTAATTACGCCAGGGATTGCTTTGCTACAGTAAATTATTCAAAAAATAATTTTCTACTGTCGCAAATTTTAATTACGCCAGGGATTGCCTTTTATATAGTAAATTTTTCAAAAAATAATTTTATACTGTCGCAAATTTTAAATACGCCAGGGATTGCCTTTTATATAGTAAATTATTCAAAAAATAATTTTATACTGTCGCAAATTTTAATTACGCCAGGGATTGCCTTTTCTATAGTAAATTATTCAAAAAATAATTTTTTACTGTCGCAAGTTTTAATTACGCCAGGGATTGTCTTTTCTATAGTAAATTTTCAAAAAATAATTTTCTACTGTCGCAAATTTTAATTGCGCCAGGGATTGCCTTTTCTATAGTAATTTTTGCAAAAAATAATTTTTTACTGTCGCAAATTTTAATTGCGCCAGGGATTGCCTTTTCTATAGTAAATTATTCAAAAAATAATTTTCAACTGTCGCAAATTTTAATTACGCCAGGGATTGCCTTTTCTATAGTAAATTATTCAAAAAATAATTTTCTACTGTCGCAAATTTTAATTACGCCAGGGATTGCCTTTTATATAGTAAATTTTTCAAAAATTAATTTTATACTGTCGCAAATTTTAAATACGCCAGGGATTGCCTTTTCTATAGTAAATTATTCAAAAAATAATTTTCAACTGTCGCAAATTTTAATTACGCCAGGGATTGCCTTTTCTATAGTAAATTATTCAAAAAATAATTTTCAACTGTCGCAAATTCTAATTACGCCAGGGATTGCCTTTTCTATAGTAAATTATTCAAAAAATAATTTTTTACTATCGCAAGTTTTAATTGCGCCAGGGATTGCCTTTTCTACAGTAAATTATTCAAAAAATTATTTTATACTGTCGCAAGTTTTAATTGCGCCAGGGATTGCCTTTTCTATAGTAAATTATTCAAAAAATAATTTTATACTGTCGCAAATTTTAATTACGCCAGGGATTGCCTTTTATATAGTAAATTTTTCAAAAATTAATTTTATACTGTCGCAAATTTTAAATACGCCAGGGATTGCCTTTTCTATAGTAAATTATTCAAAAAATAATTTTCTACTGTCGCAAATTTTAATTACGCCAGGGATTGCCTTTTCTATAGTAAATTATTCAAAAAATTATTTTCTACTGTCGCAAATTTTAATTACGCCAGGGATTGCTTTTCTACAGTAAATTATTCAAAAAATAATTTTCTACTGTCGCAAATTTTAATTACGCCAGGGATTGCCTTTTATATAGTAAATTTTTCAAAAAATAATTTTATACTGTCGCAAATTTTAAATACGCCAGGGATTGCCTTTTATATAGTAAATTATTCAAAAAATAATTTTATACTGTCGCAAATTTTAATTACGCCAGGGATTGCCTTTTCTATAGTAAATTATTCAAAAAATAATTTTTTACTGTCGCAAGTTTTAATTACGCCAGGGATTGTCTTTTCTATAGTAAATTTTTCAAAAAATAATTTTCTACTGTCGCAAATTTTAATTGCGCCAGGGATTGCCTCTTCTATAGTAATTTTTGCAAAAAATAATTTTTTACTGTCGCAAATTTTAATTGCGCCAGGGATTGCCTTTTCTATAGTAAATTATTCAAAAAATAATTTTCAACTGTCGCAAATTTTAATTACGCCAGGGATTGCCTTTTCTATAGTAAATTATTCAAAAATAATTTTCTACTGTCGCAAATTTTAATTACGCCAGGGATTGCCTTTTATATAGTAAATTTTTCAAAAATTAATTTTATACTGTCGCAAATTTTAAATACGCCAGGGATTGCCTTTTCTATAGTAAATTATTCAAAAAATAATTTTCAACTGTCGCAAATTTTAATTACGCCAGGGATTGCCTTTTCTATAGTAAATTATTCAAAAAATAATTTTCAACTGTCGCAAATTCTAATTACGCCAGGGATTGCCTTTTCTATAGTAAATTATTCAAAAAATAATTTTTTACTATCGCAAGTTTTAATTGCGCCAGGGATTGCCTTTTCTACAGTAAATTATTCAAAAAATTATTTTATACTGTCGCAAGTTTTAATTGCGCCAGGGATTGCCTTTTCTATAGTAAATTATTCAAAAAAATAATTTTATACTGTCGCAAATTTTAATTACGCCAGGGATTGCCTTTTATATAGTAAATTTTTCAAAAATTAATTTTATACTGTCGCAAATTTTAAATACGCCAGGGATTGCCTTTTCTATAGTAAATTATTCAAAAAATAATTTTCTACTGTCGCAAATTTTAATTACGCCAGGGATTGCCTTTTCTATAGTAAATTATTCAAAAAATTATTTTCTACTGTCGCAAATTTTAATTACGCCAGGGATTGCTTTTCTACAGTAAATTATTCAAAAAATAATTTTCTACTGTCGCAAATTTTAATTACGCCAGGGATTGCCTTTTATATAGTAAATTTTTCAAAAAATAATTTTATACTGTCGCAAATTTTAAATACGCCAGGGATTGCCTTTTATATAGTAAATTATTCAAAAAATAATTTTATACTGTCGCAAATTTTAATTACGCCAGGGATTGCCTTTTCTATAGTAAATTATTCAAAAAATAATTTTTTACTGTCGCAAGTTTTAATTACGCCAGGGATTGTCTTTTCTATAGTAAATTTTTCAAAAAATAATTTTCTACTGTCGCAAATTTTAATTGCGCCAGGGATTGCCTTTTCTATAGTAATTTTTGCAAAAAATAATTTTTTACTGTCGCAAATTTTAATTGCGCCAGGGATTGCCTTTTCTATAGTAAATTATTCAAAAAATAATTTTCTACTGTCGCAAATTTTAATTACGCCAGGGATTGCCTTTTCTATAGTAAATTATTCAAAAAATAATTTTCTACTGTCGCAAATTTTAAGTGCGCCAGGGATTGCCTTTTCTATAGTAAATTATTCAGAAATTAATTTTATACTGTCGCAAATTTTAATTACGCCAGGGATCGCCTTTTCTATAGTAAATTATTCAAAAAATAATTTTTTACTGTCGCAAATTTTAATTGCGCCAGGGGTTGCCTTTTCTATAGTAAATTATACAAAAAATAATTTTCAACTGTCGCAAATTTTAATTACGCTAGGGATTGCCTTTTCTATAGTAAATTATTCAAGAAATAATTTATTACTATCGCAAGTTTTAATTGCGCCAGGGATTGCCTTTTCTACAGTAAATTATTCAAAAAATAATTTTATACTGTCGCAAATTTTAATTGCGCCGGGATTGCCTATTCTATAGTAAATTATTCAAAAAATAATTTTCTACTGTCGCAAATTTTAATTACGCAAGGGATTGCCTTTTCTATAGTAAATTATTCAAAAAATAATTTTCAACTGTCGCAAATTTGAATTACGCCAGGGATTGCCTTTTCTATAGTAAATTATTCAAAAAATAATTTTCTACTGTCGCAAATTTTAATTACGCCAGGGATTGCCTTTTCTATAGTAAATTATTCAAAAATTAATTTTCAACTGTCGCAAATTTTAATTGCGCCAGGGATTGCCTTTTCTATAGTAAATTATTCAAAAAATAATTTTCAACTGTCGCAAATTTTAATTACGCCAGGATTGCCTTTTCTATAGTAAATTATTCAAAAAATAATTTTCTACTGTCGCAAATTTTAATTACGCCAGGGATTGCCTTTTATATAGTAAATTTTTCAAAAATTAATTTTATACTGTCGCAAATTTTAAATACGCCAGGGATTGCCTTTTCTATAGTAAATTATTCAAAAAATAATTTTCAACTGTCGCAAATTTTAATTACGCCAGGGATTGCCTTTTCTATAGTAAATTATTCAAAAAATAATTTTCAACTGTCGCAAATTTTAATTACGCCAGGGATTGCCTTTTCTATAGTAAATTATTCAAAAAATAATTTTTTACTATCGCAAGTTTTAATTGCGCCAGGGATTGCCTTTTCTACAGTAAATTATTCAAAAAATAATTTTATACTGTCGCAAGTTTTAATTGCGCCAGGGATTGCCTTTTCTATAGTAAATTATTCAAAAATTAATTTTCAACTGTCGCAAATTTTAATTGCGCCAGGGATTGCCTTTTCTATAGTAAATTATTCAAAAAATAATTTTCAACTGTCGCAAATTTTAATTACGCCAGGGATTGCCTTTTCTATAGTAAATTATTCAAAAAATAATTTTTTACTATCGCAAGTTTTAATTGCGCCAGGGATTGCCTTTTCTACAGTAAATTATTCAAAAAATAATTTTATACTGTCGCAAGTTTTAATTGCGCCAGGGATTGCCTTTTCTATACTATATTATTCAAAAAATAATTTTATACTGTCGCAAATTTTAATTACGCCAGGGATTGCCTTTTATATAGTAAATTTTTCAAAAATTAATTTTATACTGTCGCAAATATTAAATACGCCAGGGATTGCCTTTTCTATAGTAAATTATTCAAAAAATAATTTTCTACTGTCGCAAATTTTAATTACGCCAGGGATTGCCTTTTCTATAGTAAATTATTCAAAAAATTATTTTCTACTGTCGCAAATTTTAATTACGCCAGGGATTGCTTTTCTACAGTAAATTATTCAAAAAATAATTTTCTACTGTCGCAAATTTTAATTACGCCAGGGATTGCCTTTTATATAGTAAATTTTTCAAAATTAATTTTATACTGTCGCAAATTTTAAATACGCCAGGGATTGCCTTTTCTGTAGTAAATTATTCAAAAAATAATTTTCAACTGTCGGAAATTTTAATAGCGCCAGGGATTGCCTTTTCTATAGTAAATTATTCAAAAAATAATTTTCAACTGTCGCAAATTTTAATTACGCCAGGGATTGCCTTTTCTATAGTAAATTATTCAAAAAATAATTTATTACTATCGCAAGTTTTAATTGCGCCAGGGATTGCCTTTTCTACAGTAAATTATTCAAAAAATAATTTTATACTGTCGCAAATTTTAATTGCGCCAGGGATTGCCTTTTCTATAGTAAATTATTCAAAAAATAATTTTCTACAGTCGCAAATTTTAATTACGCCAGGAATTGCCTTTTCTATAGTAAATTATTCAAAAAATAATTTTCAACTGTCGCAAATTTTAATTACGCCAGGGATTGCCTTTTCTATAGTAAATTATTCAAAAAATTATTTTCTACTGTCGCAAATTTTAATTACGCCAGGGATTGCCTTTTCTATAGTAAATTATTCAAAAAATAATTTTCAACTGTCGCAAATTTTAATTGCGCCAGGTATTGCCTTTTCTATAGTAAATTATTCAAAAAATAATTTTCAACTGTCGCAAATTTTAATTACGCCAGGGATTGCCTTTTCTATAGTAAATTATTCAAAAAATAATTTTCTACTGTCGCAAATTTTAATTACGCCAGGGATTGCCTTTTATATAGTAAATTTTTCAAAAATTAATTTTATACTGTCGCAAATTTTAAATACGCCAGGGATTGCCTTTTCTATAGTAAATTATTCAAAAAATAATTTTCAACTGTCGCAAATTTTAATTACGCCAGGGATTGCCTTTTCTATAGTAAATTATTCAAAAAATAATTTTCAACTGTCGCAAATTCTAATTACGCCAGGGATTGCCTTTTCTATAGTAAATTATTCAAAAAATAATTTTTTACTATCGCAAGTTTTAATTGCGCCAGGGATTGCCTTTTCTACAGTAAATTATTCAAAAAATTATTTTATACTGTCGCAAATTTTAATTACGCTAGGGATTAGTAAATTATTCAAAAAATAATTTTATACTGTCGCAAATTTTAATTACGCCAGGGATTGCCTTTTCTATAGTAAATTATTCAAAAATAATTTTTTACTGTCGCAAGTTTTAATTACGCCAGGGATTGTCTTTTCTATAGTAAATTTTTCAAAAAATAATTTTCTACTGTCGCAAATTTTAATTGCGCCAGGGATTGCCTTTTCTATAGTAATTTTTGCAAAAAATAATTTTTTACTGTCGCAAATTTTAATTGCGCCAGGGATTGCCTTTTCTATAGTAAATTATTCAAAAAATAATTTTCTACTGTCGCAAATTTTAATTACGCCAGGGATTGCCTTTTCTATAGTAAATTATTCAAAAAATAATTTTCTACTGTCGCAAATTTTAAGTGCGCCAGGGATTGCCTTTTCTATAGTAAATTATTCAAAAAATAATTTTCAACTGTCGCAAATTTTAATTACGCCAGGGATTGCCTTTTCTATAGTAAATTATTCAAAAAATAATTTTCAACTGTCGCAAATTCTAATTACGCCAGGGATTGCCTTTTCTATAGTAAATTATTCAAAAAATAATTTTTTACTATCGCAAGTTTTAATTGCGCCAGGGATTGCCTTTTCTACAGTAAATTATTCAAAAAATTATTTTATACTGTCGCAAGTTTTAATTGCGCCAGGGATTGCCTTTTCTATAGTAAATTATTCAAAAAATAATTTTATACTGTCGCAAATTTTAATTACGCCAGGGATTGCCTTTTAT
>CAWVNZ010001617.1:0-26850 GCA_963930735.1 Dioctria linearis | reverse complement strand
TACGCCAGGGATTGCCTTTTCTATAGTAAATTATTCAAAAAATAATTTTTTACTGTCGCAAATTATAATTACGCCAGGGATTGCCTTTTCTATAGTAAATTATTCAAAAATTCATTTTTTACTGTCTCAAATTTTAATTACGCCAGGGATTGCCTTTTCTATAGTAAATTTTGCAAAAAATAATTGTTTAGTGTCGCAAATTTTAATTATGCCAGGGATTGCCTTTTCTATAGTAAATTATTCAAAAAATAATTTTTTACTGTTGCAAATTTTAAATACGCCAGGGATTGCCTTTTGTATAGTAAATTATTCAAAAATTCATTTTTTACTGTCTCAAATTTTAATTACGCCAGGGATTGCCTTTTCTATAGTACATTATTCAAAAATTCATTTTTTACTGTCTGAAATTTTAATTAAGCCAGGGATTGCCTTTTCTATTGTAAATGATTCAAAAAATAATTTTTTACTGTTGCAAATTTTAATTACGACAGGGATTGCCATTTCTATAGTAAATTTTGCAAAAAATAATTTTTTACTGTTGCAAATTTTAATTACGCCAGGGATTGCCTTTTCTATAGTAAATTATTCAAAAATTAATTTTATACTGTCTCAAATTTTAATTACGCCAGGGATTGCCTTTTCTATAGTAAATTATTCAAAAATTCATTTTTTACTGTCTCAAATTTTAATTACGCCAGGGATTGCCTTTTCTATAGTAAATTATTCAAAAATTCATTTTTACTGTCTCAAATTATAATTACGCCAGGGATTGCCTTTTCTATAGTAAATTATTCAAAAATTCATTTTTTACTGTCTCAAATTTTAATTACGCCAGGGATTGCCCTTTCTATAGTAAAATATTCAAAAAATAATTTTTTACTGTTGCAAATTTTAATTACGCCAGGGATTGCCTTTTCTATAGTAAATTATTCAAAAAATAATTGTTTACTGTCGCAAATTTTAATTACGCCAGGGATTGCCTTTTCTATAGTAAATTTTGCAAAAAATAATTTTTTACTGTTGCAAATTTTAATTACGCCAGGGATTGCCTTTTCTATAGTAAATTATTCAAAAATTAATTTTATACTGTCTCAAATTTTAATTACGCCAGGGATTGCCTTTTCTATAGTAAATTATTCAAAAATTCATTTTTTACTGTCGCAAATTTTAATTACGCCAGGGATTGCCTTTTCTATAGTAAATTATTCAAAAATTCATTTTTTACTGTTGCAAATTTTAAATACGCCAGGGATTGCCTTTTGTATAGTAAATTATTCAAAAATTCATTTTTTACTGTCTCAAATTTTAATTACGCCAGTGATTGCCTTTTCTATAGTAAATTATTCAAAAATTCGTTTTTTACTGTTGCAAATTTTAATTACGCCAGGGATTGCCTTTTCTATAGTAAATTATTCAAAAAATAATGTTTTATTGTTGCAAATTTTAATTACGCCAGGGATTGCCTTTTCTATAGTAAATTTTGCAAAAATAATTTTTTACTGTTGCAAATTTTAATTACGCCAGGGATTGCCTTTTCTATAGTAAATTATTCAAAAATTAATTTTATACTGTCTCAAATTTTAATTACGCCAGGGATTGCCTTTTCTATAGTAAATTATTCAAAAATTCATTTTTTACTGACTCAAATTTTAATTACGCCAGGGATTGCCTTTTCTTTAGTAAATTATTCAAAAATTCATTTTTTACTGTCGCAAATTTTAATTACGCCAGGGATTGCCTTTTGTATAGTAAATTTTCCAAAAAATAATTGTTTAGTGTCGCAAATTTTAATTACGCCAGGGATTGCCTTTTCTATAGTAAATTATTCAAAAATTCATTTTTTACTGTCGCAAATTTTAATTACGCCAGGGATTGCCTTTTCTATAGTAAATTATTCAAAAAATAATTTTTTACTGTCGCAAATTTTAATTTCGCCAGGGATTGCCTTTTCTATAGTAAATTATTCAAAAATTCATTTTTTACTGTCGCAAATTTTAATTACGCCAGGGATTGCCTTTTCTATAGTAAATTATTCAAAAATTCATTTTTTACTGTCGCAAATTTTAATTACGCCAGGGATTGCCTTTTGTATAGTAAATTTTCCAAAAAATAATTGTTTAGTGTCGCAAATTTTAATTACGCCAGGGATTGCCTTTTCTATAGTAAATTATTCAAAAATTCATTTTTTACTGTCGCAAATTTTAATTACGCCAGGGATTGCCTTTTCTATAGTAAATTATTCAAAAAATAATTTTTTACTGTCGCAAATTTTAATTACGCCAGGGATTGCCTTTTCTATAGTAAATTATTCAAAAATTCATTTTTTACTGTCGCAAATTTTAATTACGCCAGGGATTGCCTTTTGTATAGTAAATTTTGCAAAAAATAATTGTTTAGTGTCGCAAATTTTAATTACGCCAGGATTGCCTTTTCTATAGTAAATTATTCAAAAAATAATTTTATACTGTCGCAAATTTTAATTACGCCAGGGATTGCCTTTTCTATAGTAAATTTTGCAAAAAATAATTTTTTACTGTTGCAAATTTTAATTACGCCAGGGATTGCCTTTTCTATAGTAAATTATTCAAAAATTCATTTTTTACTGACTCAAATTTTAATTACGCCAGGGATTGCCTTTTCTTTAGTAAATTATTCAAAAATTCATTTTTTACTGTCGCAAATTTTAATTACGCCAGGGATTGCCTTTTGTATAGTAAATTTTGCAAAAAATAATTGTTTAGTGTCGCAAATTTTAATTACGCCAGGGATTGCCTTTTCTATAGTAAATTATTCAAAAAATAATTTTATACTGTCGCAAATTTTAATTACGCCAGGGATTGCCTTTTCTATAGTAAATTTTGCAAAAAATAATTTTTTACTGTTGCAAATTTTAATTACGCCAGGGATTGCCTTTTCTATAGTAAATTATTCAAAAATTAATTTTATACTGTCTCAAATTTTAATTACGCCAGGGATTGCCTTTTCTATAGTAAATTATTCAAAAAATTCATTTTTTACTGTCGCAAATTTTAATTACGCCAGGGATTGCCTTTTCTATAGTAAATTATTCAAAAATTCATTTTTTACTGTTGCAAATTTTAAATACGCCAGGGATTGCCTTTTGTATAGTAAATTATTCAAAAATTCATTTTTTACTGTCTCAAATTTTAATTACGCCAGGGATTGCCTTTTCTATAGTAAATTATTCAAAAATTCGTTTTTTACTGTTGCAAATTTTAATTACGCCAGGGATTGCCTTTTCTATAGTAAATTATTCAAAAAATAATTGTTTACTGTCGCAAATTTTAATTACGCCAGGGATTGCCTTTTCTATAGTAAATTTTGCAAAAAATAATTTTTTACTGTCTCAAATTTTAATTACGCCAGGGATTGCCTTTTCTATAGTAAATTATTCAAAAAATAATTATTTACTCTCTCAAATTTTAATTACGCCAGGGATTGCCTTTTCTATAGTAAATTATTCAAAAAATAATTTTTTACTGTCGCAAATTTTAATTACGCCAGGGATTGCCTTTTCTATAGTAAATTTTGCAAAAAATAATTGTTTAGTGTCTCAAATTTTAAATACGCCAGGGATTGCCTATTATAGTAAATTATTCAAAAAATAATTGTTTACTGTCTCAAATTTTAATTACGCCAGGGATTGCCTTTTCTATAGTAAATTATTCAAAAATTCATTTTTTACTGTCGCAAATTTTAATTACGCCAGGGATTGCCTTTTCTATAGTAAATTATTCAAAAAATAATTTTTTACTGTCGCAAATTTTAATTACGCCAGGGATTGCCTTTTCTATAGTAAATTATTCAAAAAATAATTTTTTACTGTCGCAAATTATAATTACGCCAGGGATTGCCTTTTCTAAAGTAAATATTCAAAAAATAATTTTTTACTGTCGCAAATTATAATTACGCCAGGGATTGCCTTTTCTATAGAAAATTATTCAAAAAATAATTTTTTACTGTCGCAAATTATAATTACGCCAGGGATTGCCTTTTCTATAGTAAATTATTCAAAAAATAATTGTTTAGTGTCGCAAATTTTAATTACGCCAGGGATTGCCTTTTCTATAGAAAATTATTCAAAAAATAATTTTATACTGTCGCAAATTTTAATTACGCCAGGGATTGCCTTTTCTATAGTAAATTATTCAAAAAATAATTTTTTACTGTCGCAAATTTTAATTACGCCAGGGATTGCCTTTTCTTTAGTAAATTATTCAAAAATTCATTTTTTACTGTCGCAAATTTTAATTACGCCAGGGATTGCCTTTTCTATAGTAAATTATTCAAAAATTCATTTTTTACTTTCGCAAATTTTAATTACGCCAGGGATTGCCTTTTCTATAGTAAATTATTCAAAAAATAATTTTTTACTGTCGCAAATTATAATTACGCCAGGAATTGCCTTTTCTATAGTAAATTATTCAAAAATTCATTTTTTACTGTCTCAAATTTTAATTCCGCCAGGGATTGCCTTTTCTATAGTAAATTATTCAAAAATTCATTTTTTACTGTCGCAAATTTTAATTACGCCAGGGATTGCCTTTTCTATAGTAAATTATTCAAAAATTAATTTTATACTGTCTCAAATTTTAATTACGCCAGGGATTGCCTTTTCTATAGTAAATTATTCAAAAATTCATTTTTTACTGTCGCAAATTTTAATTACGCCAGGGATTGCCTTTTCTATAGTAAATTATTCAAAAATTCATTTTTTACTGTTGCAAATTTTAAATACGTCAGGGATTGCCTTTTGTATAGTAAATTATTCAAAAATTCATTTTTTACTGTCTCAAATTTTAATTACGCCAGGGATTGCCTTTTCTATAGTAAATTATTCAAAAATTCATTTTTTACTGTTGCAAATTTTAATTACGCCAGGGATTGCCTTTTCTATAGTAAATTATTCAAAAAATAATGTTTTATTGTTGCAAATTTTAATTACGCCAGGGATTGCCTTTTCTATAGTAAATTTTGCAAAAAATAATTTTTTACTGTTGCAAATTTTAATTACGCCAGGGATTGCCTTTTCTATAGTAAATTATTCAAAAATTAATTTTATACTGTCTCAAATTTTAATTACGCCAGGGATTGCCTTTTCTATAGTAAATTATTCAAAAATTCATTTTTTACTGTCTCAAATTTTAATTAAAACAGGGATTGCCTTTTCTATAGTAAATTATTCAAAAATTCATTTTTTACTGTCGCAAATTTTAATTACGCCAGGGATTGCCTTTCCTATAGTAAATTTTGCAAAAAATAATTGTTTAGTGTCTCAAATTTTAATTACGCCAGGGATTGCCTTTTCTATAGTAAATTATTCAAAAATTCATTTTTTACTGTCTCAAATTTTAATTACGCCAGGGATTGCCTTTTCTATAGTAAATTATTCAAAAAATAATTTTATACTGTCGCAAATTTTAATTACGCGAGGGATTGCCTTTTCTATAGTAAATTATTCAAAAATTCATTTTTTACTGTCGCAAATTTTAATTACGCCAGGGATTGCTTTTTCTATAGTAAATTTTGCAAAAAATAATTGTTTAGGGTCTCAAATTTTAATTACGCCAGGGATTGCCTTTTCTATAGTAAATTATTCAAAAAATAATTGTTTACTGTCGCAAATTTTAATTACGCCAGGGATTGCCTTTTCTATAGTAAATTTTGCAAAAAATAATTTTTTACTGTCTCAAATTTTAATTACGCCAGGGATTGCCTTTTCTATAGTAAATTATTCAAAAAATAATTGTTTACTGTCTCAAATTTTAATTACGCCAGGGATTGCCTTTTCTATAGTAAATTATTCAAAAAATAATTTTTTACTGTCGCAAATTTCAATTACGCCAGGGATTGCCTTTTCTATAGTAAATTTTGCAAAAAGTAATTGTTTAGTGTCTCAAATTTTAATTACGCCAGGGATTGCCTTTTCTATAGTAAATTATTCAAAAAATAATTGTTTACTGTCTCAAATTTTAATTACGCCAGGGATTGCCTTTTCTATAGTAAATTATTCAAAAATTCATTTTTTACTGTCGCAAATTTTAATTACGCCAGGGATTGCCTTTTCTATAGTAAATTATTCAAAAAATAATTTTTTACTGTCGCAAATTTTAATAACGCCAGGGATTGCCTTTTCTATAGAAAATTATTCAAAAAATAATTGTTTACTGTCTCAAATTTTAATTACGCCAGGGATTGCCTTTTCTATAGTAAATTATTCAAAAAATAATTTTTACTGTCGCAAATTTCAATTACGCCAGGGATTGCCTTTTCTATAGTAAATTTTGCAAAAAGTAATTGTTTAGTGTCTCAAATTTTAATTACGCCAGGGATTGCCTTTTCTATAGTAAATTATTCAAAAAATAATTTTTTACTGTCGCAAATTATAATTACGCCAGGGATTGCCTTTTCTATAGTAAATTATTCAAAAAATAATTGTTTAGTGTCGCAAATTTTAATTACGCCAGGGATTGCCTTTTCTATAGTAAATTATTCAAAAAATAATTTTTTACTGTCGCAAATTATAATTACGCCACGGATTGCCTTTTCTATAGTAAATTATTCAAAAATTCATTTTTTACTGTCTCAAATTTTAATTACGCCAGGGATTGCCTTTTCTATAGTAAATTATTCAAAAAATAATTTTTTACTGTCTCAAATTTTAATTACGCCAGGGATTGCCTTTTCTATAGTAAATTATTCAAAAAATAATTGTTTAGTGTCGCAAATTTTAATTACGCCAGGGATTGCCTTTTCTATAGTAAATTATTCAAAAAATAATTTTTTACTGTCGCAAATTATAATTACGCCACGGATTGCCTTTTCTATAGTAAATTATTCAAAAATTCATTTTTTACTGTCTCAAATTTTAATTACGCTAGGGATTGCCTTTTCTATAGTAAATTATTCAAAAAATAATTTTTTACTGTCTCAAATTTTAATTACGCCAGGGATTGCCTTTTCTATAGTAAATTATTCAAAAATTCATTTTTTACTGTCGCAAATTTTAATTACGCCAGGGAGTGCCTTTTCTATAGTAAATTATTCAAAAAATAATTTTTTACTGTCGCAAATTTTAATTAAGCCAGGGATTGCCTTTTCTATAGTAAATTATTCAAAAATTCATTTTTTACTGTCGCAAATTTTAATTACGCCAGGGATTGCCTTTTCTATAGTAAATTATTCAAAAAATAATTTTTTACTGTCGCAAATTTTAATTACGCCAGGGATTGCCTTTTCTATAGTAAATTATTCAAAAAATAATTTTTTACTGTCGCAAATTTTAATTACGCCAGGGATTGCCTTTTCTATAGTAAATTATTCAAAAATTCATTTTTTACTGTCTCAAATTTTAATTACGCCAGGGATTGCCTTTTCTATAGTAAATTATTCAAAAATTCATTTTTTACTGTCGCAAATTTTAATTACGCCAGGGATTGCCTTTTGTATAGTAAATTTTGCAAAAAATAATTGTTTAGTGTCGCAAATTTTAATTACGCCAGGGATTGCCTTTTCTATAGTAAATTTTGCAAAAAATAATTTTTTCTGTCACAAATTTTAATTACGCCAGGGATTGCCTTTTCTATAGTAAATTATTCAAAAAATAATTTTTTACTGTCGCAAATTATAATTACGCCAGGGATTGCCTTTTCTATAGTAAATAATTCAAAAAATAATTTTTTACTGTTGCAAATTTTAATTACGCCAGGGATTGCCTTTTCTATAGTAAATTATTCAAAAATTAATTTTTTACTGTCGCAAATTTTAATTACGTCAGGGATTGCCTTTTCTATAGTAAATTATTCAAAAAATAATTTTATACTGTCGCAAATTTTAATTACGCCAGGGATTGCCTTTTCTATAGTAAATTATTCAAAAAATAATTTTTTACTGTCGCAAATTTTAATTAAGCCAGGGATTGCCTTTTCTATAGTAAATTATTCAAAAATTCATTTTTTACTGTCGCAAATTTTAATTACGCCAGGGATTGCCTTTTCTATAGTAAATTATTCAAAAAATAATTTTTTACTGTCGCAAATTTTAATTACGCCAGGGATTGCCTTTTCTATAGTAAATTATTCAAAAAATAATTTTTTACTGTCGCAAATTTTAATTACGCCAGGGATTGCCTTTTCTATAGTAAATTATTCAAAAATTCATTTTTTACTGTCTCAAATTTTAATTACGCCAGGGATTGCCTTTTCTATAGTAAATTATTCAAAAAATAATTTTATACTGTCGCAAATTTTAATTACGCCAGGGATTGCCTTTTGTATCGTAAATTTTGCAAAAAATAATTGTTTAGTGTCGCAAATTTTAATTACGCCAGGGATTGCCTTTTCTATAGTAAATTATTCAAAAAATAATTTTATACTGTCGCAAATTTTAATTACGCCAGGGATTGCCTTTTCTATAGTAAATTATTCAAAAAATAATTTTTTACTGTCGCAAATTTTAATTACGCCAGGGATTGCCTTTTCTATAGTAAATTATTCAAAAAATAATTTTTTACTGTCGCAAATTTTAATTACGCCAGGGATTGCCTTTTCTATAGTAAATTATTCAAAAATTCATTTTTTACTGTCTCAAATTTTAATTACGCCAGGGATTGCCTTTTCTATAGTAAATTATTCAAAAATTCATTTTTTACTGTCGCAAATTTTAATTACGCCAGGGATTGCCTTTTCTATAGTAAATTATTCAAAAAATAATTTTTTACTGTCGCAAATTTTAATTACGCCAGGGATTGCCTTTTCTATAGTAAATTATTCAAAAATTCGTTTTTTACTGTTGCAAATTTTAATTACGCCAGGGATTGCCTTTTCTATAGTAAATTATTCAAAAAATAATTGTTTACTGTCGCAAATTTTAATTACGCCAGGGATTGCCTTTTCTATAGTAAATTTTGCAAAAAATAATTTTTTACTGTCTCAAATTTTAATTACGCCAGGGATTGCCTTTTCTATAGTAAATTATTCAAAAAATAATTATTTACTCTCTCAAATTTTAATTACGCCAGGGATTGCCTTTTCTATAGTAAATTATTCAAAAAATAATTTTTTACTGTCGCAAATTTTAATTACGCCAGGGATTGCCTTTTCTATAGTAAATTTTGCAAAAAATAATTGTTTAGTGTCTCAAATTTTAAATACGCCAGGGATTGCCTTTTATATAGTAAATTATTCAAAAAATAATTGTTTACTGTCTCAAATTTTAATTACGCCAGGGATTGCCTTTTCTATAGTAAATTATTCAAAAATTCATTTTTTACTGTCGCAAATTTTAATTACGCCAGGGATTGCCTTTTCTATAGTAAATTATTCAAAAAATAATTTTTTACTGTCGCAAATTTTAATTACGCCAGGGATTGCCTTTTCTATAGTAAATTATTCAAAAAATAATTTTTTACTGTCGCAAATTATAATTACGCCAGGGATTGCCTTTTCTATAGTAAATATTCAAAAAATAATTTTTTACTGTCGCAAATTATAATTACGCCAGGGATTGCCTTTTCTATAGTAAATTATTCAAAAAATAATTTTTTACTGTCGCAAATTATAATTACGCCAGGGATTGCCTTTTCTATAGTAAATTATTCAAAAAATAATTGTTTAGTGTCGCAAATTTTAATTACGCCAGGGATTGCCTTTTCTATAGAAAATTATTCAAAAAATAATTTTATACTGTCGCAAATTTTAATTACGCCAGGGATTGCCTTTTCTATAGTAAATTATTCAAAAAATAATTTTTTACTGTCGCAAATTTTAATTACGCCAGGGATTGCCTTTTCTTTAGTAAATTATTCAAAAATTCATTTTTTACTGTCGCAAATTTTAATTACGCCAGGGATTGCCTTTTCTATAGTAAATTATTCAAAAATTCATTTTTTACTTTCGCAAATTTTAATTACGCCAGGGATTGCCTTTTCTATAGTAAATTATTCAAAAAATAATTTTTTACTGTCGCAAATTATAATTACGCCAGGAATTGCCTTTTCTATAGTAAATTATTCAAAAATTCATTTTTTACTGTCTCAAATTTTAATTCCGCCAGGGATTGCCTTTTCTATAGTAAATTATTCAAAAATTCATTTTTTACTGTCGCAAATTTTAATTACGCCAGGGATTGCCTTTTCTATAGTAAATTATTCAAAAATTAATTTTATACTGTCTCAAATTTTAATTACGCCAGGGATTGCCTTTTCTATAGTAAATTATTCAAAAATTCATTTTTTACTGTCGCAAATTTTAATTACGCCAGGGATTGCCTTTTCTATAGTAAATTATTCAAAAATTCATTTTTTACTGTTGCAAATTTTAAATACGTCAGGGATTGCCTTTTGTATAGTAAATTATTCAAAAATTCATTTTTTACTGTCTCAAATTTTAATTACGCCAGGGATTGCCTTTTCTATAGTAAATTATTCAAAAATTCATTTTTTACTGTTGCAAATTTTAATTACGCCAGGGATTGCCTTTTCTATAGTAAATTATTCAAAAAATAATGTTTTATTGTTGCAAATTTTAATTACGCCAGGGATTGCCTTTTCTATAGTAAATTTTGCAAAAAATAATTTTTTACTGTTGCAAATTTTAATTACGCCAGGGATTGCCTTTTCTATAGTAAATTATTCAAAAATTAATTTTATACTGTCTCAAATTTTAATTACGCCAGGGATTGCCTTTTCTATAGTAAATTATTCAAAAATTCATTTTTTACTGTCTCAAATTTTAATTACAACAGGGATTGCCTTTTCTATAGTAAATTATTCAAAAATTCATTTTTTACTGTCGCAAATTTTAATTACGCCAGGGATTGCCTTTCCTATAGTAAATTTTGCAAAAAATAATTGTTTAATGTCTCAAATTTTAATTACGCCAGGGATTGCCTTTTCTATAGTAAATTATTCAAAAATTCATTTTTTACTGTCTCAAATTTTAATTACGCCAGGGATTGCCTTTTCTATAGTAAATTATTCAAAAAATAATTTTATACTGTCGCAAATTTTAATTACGCGAGGGATTGCCTTTTCTCTAGTAAATTATTCAAAAATTCATTTTTTACTGTCGCAAATTTTAATTACGCCAGGGATTGCTTTTTCTATAGTAAATTTTGCAAAAAATAATTGTTTAGGGTCTCAAATTTTAATTACGCCAGGGATTGCCTTTTCTATAGTAAATTATTCAAAAAATAATTGTTTACTGTCGCAAATTTTAATTACGCCAGGGATTGCCTTTTCTATAGTAAATTTTGCAAAAAATAATTTTTTACTGTCTCAAATTTTAATTACGCCAGGGATTGCCTTTTCTATAGTAAATTATTCAAAAAATAATTGTTTACTGTCTCAAATTTTAATTACGCCAGGGATTGCCTTTTCTATAGTAAATTATTCAAAAAATAATTTTTTACTGTCGCAAATTTTAATTACGCCAGGGATTGCCTTTTCTATAGTAAATTTTGCAAAAAGTAATTGTTTAGTGTCTCAAATTTTAATTACGCCAGGGATTGCCTTTTCTATAGTAAATTATTCAAAGAATAATTGTTTACTGTCTCAAATTTTAATTACGCCAGGGATTGCCTTTTCTATAGTAAATTATTCAAAAATTCATTTTTTACTGTCGCAAATTTTAATTACGCCAAGGATTGCCTTTTCTATAGTAAATTATTCAAAAAATAATTTTTTACTGTCGCAAATTTTAATAACGCCAGGGATTGCCTTTTCTATAGAAAATTATTTAAAAAATAATTTTTTACTGTCGCAAATTATAATTACGCCAGGGATTGCCTTTTCTATAGTAAATTATTCAAAAAATAATTTTTTACTGTCGCAAATTATAATTACGCCAGGGATTGCCTTTTCTATAGTAAATTATTCAAAAAATAATTTTTTACTGTCGCAAATTATAATTACGCCAGGGATTGCCTTTTCTATAGTAAATTATTCAAAAAATAATTGTTTAGTGTCGCAAATTTTAATTACGCCAGGGATTGCCTTTTTTATAGAAAATTATTCAAAAAATAATTTTATACTGTCGCAAATTTTAATTACGCCAGGGATTGCCTTTTCTATAGTAAATTATTCAAAAAATAATTTTTTACTGTCGCAAATTTTAATTACGCCAGGGATTGCCTTTTCTATAGTAAATTATTCAAAAATTCATTTTTTACTGTCGCAAATTTTAATTACGCCAGGGATTGCCTTTTCTATAGTAAATTATTCAAAAATTCATTTTTTACTGTCGCAAATTTTAATTACGCCAGGGATTGCCTTTTCTATAGTAAATTATTTAAAAAATAATTTTTTACTGTCGCAAATTATAATTACGCCAGGGATTGCCTTTTCTATAGTAAATTATTCAAAAAATAATTTTTTACTGTCGCAAATTATAATTACGCCAGGGATTGCCTTTTCTATAGTAAATTATTCAAAAAATAATTTTTTACTGTCGCAAATTATAATTACGCCAGGGATTGCCTTTTCTATAGTAAATTATTCAAAAAATAATTGTTTAGTGTCGCAAATTTTAATTACGCCAGGGATTGCCTTTTCTATAGTAAATTATTCAAAAAATAATTTTTTACTGTCGCAAATTATAATTACGCCACGGATTGCCTTTTCTATAGTAAATTATTCAAAAATTCATTTTTTACTGTCTCAAATTTTAATTACGCCAGGGATTGCCTTTTCTATAGTAAATTATTCAAAAAATAATTTTTTACTGTCTCAAATTTTAATTACGCCAGGTATTGCCTTTTCTATAGTAAATTATTCAAAAAATAATTGTTTAGTGTCGCAAATTTTAATTACGCCAGGGATTGCCTTTTCTATAGTAAATTATTCAAAAAATAATTTTTTACTGTCGCAAATTATAATTACGCCACGGATTGCCTTTTCTATAGTAAATTATTCAAAAATTCATTTTTTACTGTCTCAAATTTTAATTACGCTAGGGATTGCCTTTTCTATAGTAAATTATTCAAAAAATAATTTTTTACTGTCTCAAATTTTAATTACGCCAGGGATTGCCTTTTCTATAGTAAATTATTCAAAAATTCATTTTTTACTGTCGCAAATTTTAATTACGCCAGGGAGTGCCTTTTCTATAGTAAATTATTCAAAAAATAATTTTTTACTGTCGCAAATTTTAATTAAGCCAGGGATTGCCTTTTCTATAGTAAATTATTCAAAAATTCATTTTTTACTGTCGCAAATTTTAATTACGCCAGGGATTGCCTTTTCTATAGTAAATTATTCAAAAAATAATTTTTTACTGTCGCAAATTTTAATTACGCCAGGGATTGCCTTTTCTATAGTAAATTATTCAAAAAATAATTTTTTACTGTCGCAAATTTTAATTACGCCAGGGATTGCCTTTTCTATAGTAAATTATTCAAAAATTCATTTTTTACTGTCTCAAATTTTAATTACGCCAGGGATTGCCTTTTCTATAGTAAATTATTCAAAAATTCATTTTTTACTGTCGCAAATTTTAATTACGCCAGGGATTGCCTTTTGTATAGTAAATTTTGCAAAAAATAATTGTTTAGTGTCGCAAATTTTAATTACGCCAGGGATTGCCTTTTCTATAGTAAATTTTGCAAAAAATAATTTTTTCTGTCACAAATTTTAATTACGCCAGGGATTGCCTTTTCTATAGTAAATTATTCAAAAAATAATTTTTTACTGTCGCAAATTATAATTACGCCAGGGATTGCCTTTTCTATAGTAAATTATTCAAAAAATAATTTTTTACTGTTGCAAATTTTAATTACGCCAGGGATTGCCTTTTCTATAGTAAATTATTCAAAAATTAATTTTTTACTGTCGCAAATTTTAATTACGTCAGGGATTGCCTTTTCTATAGTAAATTATTCAAAAAATAATTTTATACTGTCGCAAATTTTAATTACGCCAGGGATTGCCTTTTCTATAGTAAATTATTCAAAAAATAATTTTTTACTGTCGCAAATTTTAATTAAGCCAGGGATTGCCTTTTCTATAGTAAATTATTCAAAAATTCATTTTTTACTGTCGCAAATTTTAATTACGCCAGGGATTGCCTTTTCTATAGTAAATTATTCAAAAAATAATTTTTTACTGTCGCAAATTTTAATTACGCCAGGGATTGCCTTTTCTATAGTAAATTATTCAAAAAATAATTTTTTACTGTCGCAAATTTTAATTACGCCAGGGATTGCCTTTTCTATAGTAAATTATTCAAAAATTCATTTTTTACTGTCTCAAATTTTAATTACGCCAGGGATTGCCTTTTCTATAGTAAATTATTCAAAAATTCATTTTTTACTGTCGCAAATTTTAATTACGCCAGGGATTGCCTTTTGTATCGTAAATTTTGCAAAAAATAATTGTTTAGTGTCGCAAATTTTAATTACGCCAGGGATTGCCTTTTCTATAGTAAATTATTCAAAAAATAATTTTATACTGTCGCAAATTTTAATTACGCCAGGGATTGCCTTTTCTATAGTAAATTATTCAAAAATTAATTTTTTACTGTCGCAAATTTTAATTACGCCAGGGATTGCCTTTTCTATAGTAAATTATTCAAAAATTCATTTTTTACTGTCGCAAATTTTAATTACGCCAGGGATTGCCTTTTCTATAGTAAATTATTCAAAAATTCATTTTTTACTGTCTCAAATTTTAATTACGCCAGGGATGGCCTTTTCTATAGTAAATTATTCAAAAAATCATTTTTTACTGTATCAAATTTTAATTACGCCAGGGATTGCCTTTTCTATAGTAAATTTTGCAAAAAATAATTTTTTCTGTCACAAATTTTAATTACGCCAGGGATTGCCTTTTCTATAGTAAATTATTCAAAAATTCATTTTTTACTGTCGCAAATTATAATTACGCCAGGGATTGCCTTTTCTATAGTAAATTATTCAAAAAATAATTTTATACTGTCGCAAATTTTAATTACGCCAGGGATTGCCTTTTCTATAGTAAATTATTCAAAAATTCATTTTTTACTGTCGCAAATTTTAATTACGCCAGGGATTGCCTTTTCTATAGTAAATTATTCAAAAATTCATTTTTTACTGTCGCAAATTTTAATTACGCCAGGGATTGCCTTTTCTATAGTAAATTATTCAAAAAATAATTTTTTACTGTCGCAAATTTCAATTACGCCAGGGATTGCCTTTTCTATAGTAAATTATTCAAAAAATAATTTTTTACTGTCGCAAATTTTAATTACGCCAGGGATTGCCTTTTCTATAGTAAATTATTCAAAAATTCATTTTTTACTGTCTCAAATTTTAATTACGCCAGGGATTGCCTTTTCTATAGTAAATTATTCAAAAATTCATTTTTTACTGTCGCAAATTTTAATTACGCCAGGGATTGCCTTTTGTATAGTAAATTTTGCAAAAAATAATTGTTTAGTGTCGCAAATTTTAATTATGCCAGGGATTTCCTTTTCTATAGTAAATTATTCAAAAAATAATTTTATACTGTCGCAAATTTTAATTACGCCAGGGATTGCCTTTTCTATAGTAAATTATTCAAAAATTCATTTTTTACTGTCGCAAATTTTAATTACGCCAGGGATTGCCTTTTCTAGAGTATATTATTCAAAAATTCATTTTTTACTGTCGCAAATTTTAATTACGCCTGGGATTGCCTTTTCTATAGTAAATTATTCAAAAATTCATTTTTTACTGTCTCAAATTTTAATTACGCCAGGGATTGCCTTTTCTATAGTAAATTATTCAAAAAATCATTTTTTACTGTCTCAAATTTTAATTACGCCAGGGATTGCCTTTTCTATAGTAAATTTTGCAAAAAATAATTTTTTCTGTCACAAATTTTAATTACGCCAGGGATTGCCTTTTCTATAGTAAATTATTCAAAAAATAATTTTTTACTGTCGCAAATTTTAATTACGCCAGGGATTGCCTTTTCTATAGTAAATTATTCAAAAATTCATTTTTTACTGTCGCAAATTTTAATTACGCCAGGGATTGCCTTTTCTATAGTAAATTATTCAAAAATTCATTTTTTACTGTCTCAAATTATAATTACGCCAGGGATTGCCTTTTCTATAGTAAATTATTCAAAAAATAATTGTTTAGTGTCGCAAATTTTAATTACGCCAGGGATTGCCTTTTCTATAGTAAATTATTCAAAAAATAATTTTATTCTGTCGGAAATTTTAATTACGCCAGGGATTGCCTTTTCTATAGTAAATTATTCAAAAAATAATTTTTTACTGTCGCAAATTTTAATTACGCCAGGGATTGCCTTTTGTATAGTAAATTATTCAAAAATTCATTTTTTACTGTCGCAAATTTTAATTGCGCCAGGGATTGCCTTTTGTATAGTAAATTATTCAAAAATTCATTTTTTACTGTCTCAAATTTTAATTACGCCAGGGATTGCCTTTTCTATAGTAAATTATTCAAAAATTCATTTTTTACTGTCGCAAATTTTAATTACGCCAGGGATTGCCTTTTCTATAGTAAATTATTCAAAAATTCATTTTTTACTGTCGCAAATTTTAATTACGCCAGGGATTGCCTTTTGTATAGTAAATTATTCAAAAATTCATTTTTTACTGTCTCAAATTTTAATTACGCCAGGGATTGCCTTTTCTATAGTAAATTATTCAAAAATTCATTTTTTACTGTCGCAAATTTTAATTACGCCAGGGATTGCCTTTTCTATAGTAAATTATTCAAAAAATAATTGTTTAGTGTCGCAAATTTTAATTACGCCAGGGATTGCCTTTTCTATAGTAAATTATTCAAAAAATAATTTTATTCTGTCGCAAATTTTAATTACGCCAGGGATTGCCTTTTCTATAGTAAATTATTCAAAAAATAATTTTTTACTGTCGCAAATTTTAATTACGCCAGGGATTGCCTTTTGTATAGTAAATTATTCAAAAATTCATTTTTTACTGTCGCAAATTTTAATTACGCCAGGGATTGCCTTTTGTATAGTAAATTATTCAAAAATTCATATTTTACTGTCTCAAATTTTAATTACGCCAGGGATTGCCTTTTCTATAGTAAATTATTCAAAAATTCATTTTTTACTGTCGCAAATTTTAATTACGCCAGGGATTGCCTTTTCTATAGTAAATTATTCAAAAATTCATTTTTTACTGTCGCAAATTTTAATTACGCCAGGGATTGCCTTTTGTATAGTAAATTATTCAAAAATTCATTTTTTACTGTCTCAAATTTTAATTACGCCAGGGATTGCCTTTTCTATAGTAAATTATTCAAAAATTCATTTTTTACTGTCGCAAATTTTAATTACGCCAGGGATTGCCTTTTCTATAGTAAATTATTCAAAAAATAATTTTTTACTGTAGCAAATTTTAATTACGCCAGGGATTGCCTTTTCTATAGTAAATTATTCAAAAAATAATTTTTTACTGTTGCAAATAATAATTACGCCAGGGATTGCCTTTTCTATAGTAAATTATTCAAAAAATAATTTTTTTACTGTCGCAAATTATAATTACGCCAGGGATTGCCTTTTCTATAGTAAATTATTCAAAAAATAATTTTTTACTGTCGCAAATTATAATTACGCCAGGGATTGCCTATTCTATAGTAAATTATTCAAAAAATAATTGTTTAGTGTCGCAAATTTTAATTACGCCAGGTATTGCCTTTTCTATAGTAAATTATTCAAAAAATAATTTTTTACTGTCGCAAATTAAAATTACGCCAGGGATTGCCTTTTCTATAGTAAATTATTCAAAAATTCATATTTTACTGTCTCAAATTTTAATTACGCCAGGGTTTGCCTTTTCTATAGTAAATTATT
Organism: Dioctria linearis; assembly: GCA_963930735.1. NCBI lineage: Eukaryota > Metazoa > Arthropoda > Insecta > Diptera > Asilidae > Dioctria > Dioctria linearis. The sequence goes on along the minus strand of CAWVNZ010001617.1, from coordinate 9,023 downwards.
CAAAAAATAATTTTTTACTGTCTCAAATTTTAATTACGCCAGGGATTGCCTTTTCTATAGTAAATTAGTCAAAAATTCATTTTTTACTGTCGCAAATTTTATTTACGCCAGGGATTGCCTTTTCTATAGTAAATTATTCAAAAAATAATTTTTTACTGTCGCAAATTTTAATTACGCCAGGGATTGCCTTTTCTATAGTAAATTATTCAAAAATTCATTTTTTACTGTCGCAAATTTTAATTACGCCAGGGATTGCCTTTTCTATAGTAAATTATTCAAAAAATAATTTTTTACTGTCGCAAATTTTAATTACGCCAGGGATTGCCTTTTCTATAGTAAATTATTCAAAAAATAATTTTTTAGTGTCGCAAATTTTAATTACGCCAGGGATTGCCTTTTCTATAGTAAATTATTCAAAAATTCATTTTTTACTGTCTCAAATTTTAATTACGCCAGGGATTGCCTTTTCTATAGTAAATTATTCAAAAATTCATTTTTTACTGTCGCAAATTTTAATTACGCCAGGGATTGCATTTTGTATAGTAAATTTTGCAAAAAATAATTGTTTAGTGTCGCAAATTTTAATTACGTCAGGGATTGCCTTTTCTATAGTAAATTATTCAAAAAATAATTTTAAACTGTCGCAAATTTTAATTACGCCAGGGATTGCCTTTTCTATAGTAAATTATTCAAAAATTCATTTTTTACTGTCGCAAATTTTAATTACGCCAGGGATTGCCTTTTCTATAGTAAATTATTCAAAAATTCATTTTTTACTGTCGCAAATTTTAATTACGCCAGGGATTGCCTTTTCTATAGTAAATTATTCAAAAATTCATTTTTTACTGTCTCAAATTTTAATTACGCCAGGGATTGCCTTTTCTATAGTAAATTATTCAAAAAATCAATTTTTTACTGTCTCAAATTTTAATTACGCCAGGGATTGCCTTTTCTATAGTAAATTATCCAAAAAATAATTTTTTACTGTCTCAAATTTTAATTACGCCAGGGATTGCCTTTTCTATAGTAAATTATTCAAAAAATCATTTTTTACTGTCGCAAATTTTAATTACGCCAGGGATTGCCTTTTGTATAGTAAATTATTCAAAAATTCATTTTTTACTGTCGCAAATTTTAATTACGCCAGGGATTGCCTTTTCTATAGTAAATTATTCAAAAATTCATTTTTTACTGTCGCAAATTTTAATTGCGCCAGGGATTGCCTTTTGTATAGTAAATTATTCAAAAATTCATTTTTTACTGTCGCAAATTTTAATTACGCCAGGGATTGCCTTTTGTATAGTAAATTATTCAAAAATTCATTTTTTACTGTCTCAAATTTTAATTACGCCAGGGATTGCCTTTTCTATAGTAAATTATTCAAAAATTCATTTTTTACTGTCGCAAATTTTAATTACGCCAGGGATTGCCTTTTCTATAGTAAATTATTCAAAAATTCATTTTTTACTGTCGCAAATTTTAATTACGCCAGGGATTGCCTTTTGTATAGTAAATTATTCAAAAATTCATTTTTTACTGTCTCAAATTTTAATTACGCCAGGGATTGCCTTTTCTATAGTAAATTATTCAAAAATTCATTTTTTACTGTCGCAAATTTTAATTACGCCAGGGATTGCCTTTTCTATAGTAAATTATTCAAAAAATAATTGTTTAGTGTCGCAAATTTTAATTACGCCAGGGATTGCCTTTTCTATAGTAAATTATTCAAAAAATAATTTTATTCTGTCGCAAATTTTAATTACGCCAGGGATTGCCTTTTCTATAGTAAATTATTCAAAAAATAATTTTTTACTGTCGCAAATTTTAATTACGCCAGGGATTGCCTTTTGTATAGTAAATTATTCAAAAATTCATTTTTTACTGTCGCAAATTTTAATTACGCCAGGGATTGCCTTTTGTATAGTAAATTATTCAAAAATTCATTTTTTACTGTCTCAAATTTTAATTACGCCAGGGATTGCCTTTTCTATAGTAAATTATTCAAAAATTCATTTTTTACTGTCGCAAATTTTAATTACGCCAGGGATTGCCTTTTCTATAGTAAATTATTCAAAAATTCATTTTTTACTGTCGCAAATTTTAATTACGCCAGGGATTGCCTTTTGTATAGTAAATTATTCAAAAATTCATTTTTTACTGTCTCAAATTTTAATTACGCCAGGGATTGCCTTTTCTATAGTAAATTATTCAAAAATTCATTTTTTACTGTCGCAAATTTTAATTACGCCAGGGATTGCCTTTTCTATAGTAAATTATTCAAAAAATAATTTTTTACTGTAGCAAATTTTAATTACGCCAGGGATTGCCTTTTCTATAGTAAATTATTCAAAAAATAATTTTTTACTGTCGCAAATAATAATTACGCCAGGGATTGCCTTTTCTATAGTAAATTATTCAAAAAATAATTTTTTACTGTCGCAAATTATAATTACGCCAGGGATTGCCTTTTCTATAGTAAATTATTCAAAAAATAATTTTTTACTGTCGCAAATTATAATTACGCCAGGGATTGCCTATTCTATAGTAAATTATTCAAAAAATAATTGTTTAGTGTCGCAAATTTTAATTACGCCAGGGATTGCCTTTTCTATAGTAAATTATTCAAAAAATAATTTTTTACTGTCGCAAATTAAAATTACGCCAGGGATTGCCTTTTCTATAGTAAATTATTCAAAAATTCATATTTTACTGTCTCAAATTTTAATTACGCCAGGGTTTGCCTTTTCTATAGTAAATTATTCAAAAAATAATTTTTTACTGTCTCAAATTTTAATTACGCCAGGGATTGCCTTTTCTATAGTAAATTAGTCAAAAATTCATTTTTTACTGTCGCAAATTTTATTTACGCCAGGGATTGCCTTTTCTATAGTAAATTATTCAAAAAATAATTTTTTACTGTCGCAAATTTTAATTACGCCAGGGATTGCCTTTTCTATAGTAAATTATTCAAAAAATAATTTTTTACTGTCGCAAATTTTAATTACGCCAGGGATTGCCTTTTCTATAGTAAATTATTCAAAAAATAATTTTTTACTGTCGCAAATTTTAATTACGCCAGGGAGTGCCTTTTCTATAGTAAATTATTCAAAAAATAATTTTTTAGTGTCGCAAATTTTAATTACGCCAGGGATTGCCTTTTCTATAGTAAATTATTCAAAAATTCATTTTTTACTGTCTCAAATTTTAATTACGCCAGGGATTGCCTTTTCTATAGTAAATTATTCAAAAATTCATTTTTTACTGTCGCAAATTTTAATTACGCCAGGGATTGCATTTTGTATAGTAAATTTTGCAAAAAATAATTGTTTAGTGTCGCAAATTTTAATTACGTCAGGGATTGCCTTTTCTATAGTAAATTATTCAAAAAATAATTTTATACTGTCGCAAATTTTAATTACGCCAGGGATTGCCTTTTCTATAGTAAATTATTCAAAAATTCATTTTTTACTGTCGCAAATTTTAATTACGCCAGGGATTGCCTTTTCTATAGTAAATTATTCAAAAAATAATTTTTTACTGTCGCAAATTAAAATTACGCCAGGGATTGCCTTTTCTATAGTAAATTATTCAAAAATTCATATTTTACTGTCTCAAATTTTAATTACGCCAGGGTTTGCCTTTTCTATAGTAAATTATTCAAAAAATAATTTTTTACTGTCTCAAATTTTAATTACGCCAGGGATTGCCTTTTCTATAGTAAATTAGTCAAAAATTCATTTTTTACTGTCGCAAATTTTATTTACGCCAGGGATTGCCTTTTCTATAGTAAATTATTCAAAAAATAATTTTTTACTGTCGCAAATTTTAATTACGCCAGGGATTGCCTTTTCTATAGTAAATTATTCAAAAAATAATTTTTTACTGTCGCAAATTTTAATTACGCCAGGGATTGCCTTTTCTATAGTAAATTATTCAAAAAATAATTTTTTACTGTCGCAAATTTTAATTACGCCAGGGAGTGCCTTTTCTATAGTAAATTATTCAAAAAATAATTTTTTAGTGTCGCAAATTTTAATTACGCCAGGGATTGCCTTTTCTATAGTAAATTATTCAAAAATTCATTTTTTACTGTCTCAAATTTTAATTACGCCAGGGATTGCCTTTTCTATAGTAAATTATTCAAAAATTCATTTTTTACTGTCGCAAATTTTAATTACGCCAGGGATTGCATTTTGTATAGTAAATTTTGCAAAAAATAATTGTTTAGTGTCGCAAATTTTAATTACGTCAGGGATTGCCTTTTCTATAGTAAATTATTCAAAAAATAATTTTATACTGTCGCAAATTTTAATTACGCCAGGGATTGCCTTTTCTATAGTAAATTATTCAAAAATTCATTTTTTACTGTCGCAAATTTTAATTACGCCAGGGATTGCCTTTTCTATAGTAAATTATTCAAAAATTCATTTTTTACTGTCGCAAATTTTAATTACGCCAGGGATTGCCTTTTCTATAGTAAATTATTCAAAAATTCATTTTTTACTGTCTCAAATTTTAATTACGCCAGGGATTGCCTTTTCTATAGTAAATTATTCAAAAAATCATTTTTTACTGTCTCAAATTTTAATTACGCCAGGGATTGCCTTTTCTATAGTAAATTATCCAAAAAATAATTTTTTACTGTCTCAAATTTTAATTACGCCAGGGATTGCCTTTTCTATAGTAAATTATTCAAAAAATCATTTTTTACTGTCGCAAATTTTAATTACGCCAGGGATTGCCTTTTGTATAGTAAATTATTCAAAAATTCATTTTTTACTGTCGCAAATTTTAATTACGCCAGGGATTGCCTTTTGTATAGTAAATTATTCAAAAATTCATTTTTTACTGTCTCAAATTTTAATTACGCCAGGGATTGCCTTTTCTATAGTAAATTATTCAAAAATTCATTTTTTACTGTCGCAAATTTTAATTACGCCAGGGATTGCCTTTTCTATAGTTAATTATTCAAAAATTCATTTTTTACTGTCGCAAATTTTAATTACGCCAGGGATTGCCTTTTGTATAGTAAATTATTCAAAAATTCATTTTTTTCTGTCTCAAATTTTAATTACGCCAGGGATTGCCTTTTCTATAGTAAATTATTCAAAAATTCATTTTTTACTGTCGCAAATTTTAATTACGCCAGGGATTGCCTTTTCTATAGTAAATTATTCAAAAATTAATTTTTTACTGTCGCAAATTTTAATTACGCCAGGGATTGCCTTTTCTATAGTAAATTATTCAAAAATTCATTTTTTACTGTCGCAAATTTTAATTACGCCAGGGATTGCCTTTTCTATAGTAAATTATTCAAAAATTCATTTTTTACTGTCTCAAATTTTAATTACGCCAGGGATGGCCTTTTCTATAGTAAATTAGTCAAAAATTCATTTTTTACTGTCGCAAATTTTAATTACGCCAGGGATTGCCTTTTCTATAGTAAATTATTCAAAAAATAATTTTTTACTGTCGCAAATTTTAATTACGCCAGGGATTGCCTTTTCTATAGTAAATTATTCAAAAATTCATTTTTTACTGTCGCAAATTTTAATTACGCCAGGGATTGCCTTTTCTATAGTAAATTATTCAAAAAATAATTTTTTTCTGTCGCAAATTTTAATTACGCCAGGAATTGCCTTTTCTATAGTAAATTATTCAAAAATTCATTTTTTACTGTCGCAAATTTTAATTACGCCAGGGATTGCCTTTTGTATAGTAAATTATTCAAAAATTCATTTTTTACTGTCTCAAATTTTAATTACGCCAGGGATTGCCTTTTCTATAGTAAATTATTCAAAAATTCATTTTTTACTGTCGCAAATTTTAATTACGCCAGGGATTGCCTTTTCTATAGTAAATTATTCAAAAAATAATTTTTTACTGTAGCAAATTTTAATTACGCCAGGGATTGCCTTTTCTATAGTAAATTATTCAAAAAATAATTTTTTACTGTCGCAAATTATAATTACGCCAGGGATTGCCTTTTCTATAGTAAATTATTCAAAAAATAATTTTTTACTGTCGCAAATTATAATTACGCCAGGGATTGCCTTTTCTATAGTAAATTATTCAAAAAATAATTTTTTACTGTCGCAAATTATAATTACGCCAGGGATTGCCTATTCTATAGTAAATTATTCAAAAAATAATTGTTTAGTGTCGCAAATTTTAATTACGCCAGGGATTGCCTTTTCTATAGTAAATTATTCAAAAAATAATTTTTTACTGTCGCAAATTAAAATTACGCCAGGGATTGCCTTTTCTATAGTAAATTATTCAAAAATTCATATTTTACTGTCTCAAATTTTAATTACGCCAGGGTTTGCCTTTTCTATAGTAAATTATTCAAAAAATAATTTTTTACTGTCTCAAATTTTAATTACGCCAGGGATTGCCTTTTCTATAGTAAATTAGTCAAAAATTCATTTTTTACTGTCGCAAATTTTAATTACGCCAGGGATTGCCTTTTCTATAGTAAATTATTCAAAAAATAATTTTTTACTGTCGCAAATTTTAATTACGCCAGGGATTGCCTTTTCTATAGTAAATTATTCAAAAATTCATTTTTTACTGTCGCAAATTTTAATTACGCCAGGGATTGCCTTTTCTATAGTAAATTATTCAAAAAATAATTTTTTACTGTCGCAAATTTTAATTACGCCAGGGATTGCCTTTTCTATAGTAAATTATTCAAAAAATAATTTTTTAGTGTCGCAAATTTTAATTACGCCAGGGATTGCCTTTTCTATAGTAAATTATTCAAAAATTCATTTTTTACTGTCTCAAATTTTAATTACGCCAGGGATTGCCTTTTCTATAGTAAATTATTCAAAAATTCATTTTTTACTGTCGCAAATTTTAATTACGCCAGGGATTGCATTTTGTATAGTAAATTTTGCAAAAAATAATTGTTTAGTGTCGCAAATTTTAATTACGTCAGGGATTGCCTTTTCTATAGTAAATTATTCAAAAAATAATTTTATACTGTCGCAAATTTTAATTACGCCAGGGATTGCCTTTTCTATAGTAAATTATTCAAAAATTCATTTTTTACTGTCGCAAATTTTAATTACGCCAGGGATTGCCTTTTCTATAGTAAATTATTCAAAAATTCATTTTTTACTGTCGCAAATTTTAATTACGCCAGGGATTGCCTTTTCTATAGTAAATTATTCAAAAATTCATTTTTTACTGTCTCAAATTTTAATTACGCCAGGGATTGCCTTTTCTATAGTAAATTATTCAAAAAATCATTTTTTACTGTCTCAAATTTTAATTACGCCAGGGATTGCCTTTTCTATAGTAAATTATCCAAAAAATAATTTTTTACTGTCTCAAATTTTAATTACGCCAGGGATTGCCTTTTCTATAGTAAATTATTCAAAAAATCATTTTTTACTGTCGCAAATTTTAATTACGCCAGGGATTGCCTTTTGTATAGTAAATTATTCAAAAATTCATTTTTTACTGTCGCAAATTTTAATTACGCCAGGGATTGCCTTTTGTATAGTAAATTATTCAAAAATTCATTTTTTACTGTCTCAAATTTTAATTACGCCAGGGATTGCCTTTTCTATAGTAAATTATTCAAAAATTCATTTTTTACTGTCGCAAATTTTAATTACGCCAGGGATTGCCTTTTCTATAGTAAATTATTCAAAAATTCATTTTTTACTGTCGCAAATTTTAATTACGCCAGGGATTGCCTTTTGTATAGTAAATTATTCAAAAATTCATTTTTTACTGTCTCAAATTTTAATTACGCCAGGGATTGCCTTTTCGATAGTAAATTATTCAAAAATTCATTTTTTACTGTCGCAAATTTTAATTACGCCAGGGATTGCCTTTTCTATAGTAAATTATTCAAAAAATAATTTTTTACTGTAGCAAATTTTAATTACGCCAGGGATTGCCTTTTCTATAGTAAATTATTCAAAAAATAATTTTTTACTGTCGCAAATTATAATTACGCCAGGGATTGCCTTTGCTATAGTAAATTATTCAAAAATTCATTTTTTACTGTCGCAAATTTTAATTACGCCAGGGATTGCCTTTTGTATAGTAAATTATTCAAAAATTCATTTTTTACTGTCGCAAATTTTAATTACGCCAGGGATTGCCTTTTGTATAGTAAATTATTCAAAAATTCATTTTTTACTGTCTCAAATTTTAATTACGCCAGGGATTGCCTTTTCTATAGTAAATTATTCAAAAAATAATTTTATACTGTCGCAAATTTTAATTACGCCAGGGATTGCCTTTTCTATAGTAAATTATTCAAAAATTCATTTTTTACTGTCGCAAATTTTAATTACGCCAGGGATTGCCTTTTGTATAGTAAATTATTCAAAAATTCATTTTTTACTGTCTCAAATTTTAATTACGCCAGGGATTGCCTTTTCTATAGTAAATTATTCAAAAATTCATTATTTACTGTCGCAAATTTTAATTACGCCAGGGATTGCATTTTGTATAGTAAATTTTGCAAAAAATAATTGTTTAGTGTCGCAAATTTTAATTACGTCAGGGATTGCCTTTTCTATTGTAAATTATTCAAAAAATAATTTTATACTGTCGCAAATTTTAATTACGCCAGGGATTGCCTTTTCTATAGTAAATTATTCAAAAATTCATTTTTTACTGTCGCAAATTTTAATTACGCCAGGGATTGCCTTTTCTATAGTAAATTATTCAAAAATTCATTTTTTACTGTCGCAAATTTTAATTACGCCAGGGATTGCCTTTTCTATAGTAAATTATTCAAAAATTCATTTTTTACTGTCTCAAATTTTAATTACGCCAGGGATTGCCTTTTCTATAGTAAATTATTCAAAAAATCATTTTTTACTGTCTCAAATTTTAATTACGCCAGGGATTGCCTTTTCTATAGTAAATTATCCAAAAAATAATTTTTTACTGTCTCAAATTTTAATTACGCCAGGGATTGCCTTTTCTATAGTAAATTATTCAAAAAATCATTTTTTACTGTCTCAAATTTTTATAATTTACGCCAGGGATTG